>JAQZBX010005528.1:0-56127 GCA_029593785.1 Cabassous unicinctus
CACCCCCACCGCTGTTGATCTGGTTCAGGAAGCATCATCTTTTGCTTGGACTACTTAAGTAGCTTCCAAGCCAGTTTCCTCCCATCCACCCACCTACTCCACTGCTGAGAGATCTCTCTGGAATGCAGATCTGACAAAGTCACTCCCCTGGTTACCTCTCCAACTGATCTCCGGGAAAGGCCAAGCTCTTTGAATGGCCCCAAGACCTTAAGCCCTGTCTATTCCTTCACTTACACCTTCTGCTCACACTCCAGTCCTGCCACAGGCTCTGTGCTCTGTTAGGTTCCCCTCCCCTTTCCAGGAGCTTATTCCTGTAGCCACACCTCTGGGAAGCATTCCCAGATTGCCCTCCCCAGTGCGGACAAAGGGCCCCAGAGCCTCCATCAAAAGGTATCCCTCATCGGGTTGGACTGTCTTTACTTGTTCGTGTCCCTCATTGAAGCGGGAGCCTTGTGTCCAGGCTCTTTGCCCCAGTGCCTGGCACAGAGCGGGCAGGGGTGGGTTAAATGACTGCAATGGAACTGAAGTCAGCTTTGAGAGCAGAGACGAGGGGATCGCAGATTAGGAACTTTCGATCCCCTACCCTCACTGCCTCCGTTCTGGCCACGCCCTCTTCCTTATCTCTCAGCTCAGACTTGCAATGAAGCGGCCCACCATCAGCGCTGGGCTCCAGCAGAGCAAAGACCCAGACCTTGCAGCGCCTCGGGTGGGTGGGCAAAGCTCCGTGAAGCAGGTGCGGTATGAACCGGTACTTTAAAAGATGTTAGAGCCTAATCTTAAAAATAAAGTGTAGACACGTGTGTGTCTGAGGAAGGGGCTATTAAGCCATCCTTTTCCCCCGGCCGCGAGTTCCCACGTGCGTTTGGTAAAGGCACCAAAGCTGCGGAGTGACTATGGGTGTCTCCTCCCCCTCGGGGGCAACCACCCGGGCTCTCTAGGAGCGCTTGAATGAATCGGGAAGGACCCGCGCGCATGAATGAGTGCGTGAGTGAGGGAGGGTGCCGGAGAGGCGGCGGGTGAATGGCGACCGCGTCGCCGCCTCCGCGGAGGGGCGCGGGTGAGAGCTCCACTTCCCTCTCCCGCCAGCTGGTGGCCTCGGAAAGGTGGCGGCGCCGGCAGCGGCCCGAGCTGGGACCCGCCGGGGCGCGGGATGGTGGGGGAAGGGGCGTTCCCGGCGGCCGCGCCTTCCGCGGCTATTGGATTAGTGGCCTTCAGGGATGAGCTCAGCCGGATCGGCTTTCAGCTGCAGCCTCCGGGCCGGCGGGGAAGGCGGGGAGCGGGCGGTGGTGGTGGAGGAGGGGGAGGTGGCGGCGGCTGCAGCATCCAAGGCTGGCCGCGGCGGGCGGCGCGCCCCGCTGACAAAGGCGCCCAGCCCCTGGAGAGGGCTATGAGCGCGCCGCAGCCCCAGCTCCAGCCACTGCTGCGTGCGCCCAGGATGCGAGAGAAGACGCTGGGCGCATTGGAGCCCCGCGCCCGAGGCGCGGCCCCTGCGCCCTAAGCGCGGGACTCACGGCCGTCGCAGCCTGGCGCGGAGCTTCAGAGCGCCAGAGGCCAGATCGGCGCAGGAAGACGCTTTCCCACTCGGCGCCCGACCCCAGGGCGCCCACCCGTAGCGCCCTAGCGTCAACTTCATCAGGAGCGTTCCAACTCCAGGCCACCCTGCCGGGCAGAGAGGGCGCTGCTGCGGGGTTCCGGCCGTAAGGACTTGCCCCTGGCCCTGGGGAGGGGGTCGGCAAGTGCCGGGCCGCTCCGGCGCCCCAGAGCGGGCGACGGCGGCAGACGCTTCTCCGGAGAGTCCCGGACCTGCCAGTGCTGGGGATTCCTTTGGGACCGGCGCGCGCCCTTTCTTTTATGGTGAGTACAGCTCCTGGCGAGGGGCGCGGACCTCGTGCGGGCGAGCAACCGCCACAGCTGGCGCTCCAGGCATCGGTGCTGTCCCGATACCCCGGAATTCTTCACTGCGCCTAGTGGTATTCCAAGTTGGTAGGTTTGCGTGTAGCCTTAGGGCGTTTAGGGCAGGCGGATGATGCGGTGGGTTCGAAGCCTGCTGCTCTGCGTAGTGGAGACATCGCAGAGAGCTGCTACCTCTCGTGTCACTCCGCCGGAGCTTGGGTCCAAGATCCATCGCTCACTTGCTGCATGACCTTGGGTAAACCGTTAAACCTCGTTTTTTTCCTCCGTAGGATGGGGGTGACAATAGGAGTATTGGGAGGATCTAGGAGATGGTGCTTGTAACATGCGTAAACCTGTGCCGGGCACATAGGAAGCGCTCAATCAAATGTGAGCTGGCGTTTTTATTAACTGTGTGAGCCCAAGCTTGTCTTACAACTTCCCGGAGCTGCAACAGCTCCCTCGTCTATGAAATGGGGCCAGTAATTCCTGGTGGTCTGTTCTGGGAGGGCGGGGAGTGTTCAGTGGAAGTATAAAGCGCATAGCATGCAATAGGCGCTGGTGAAGCGGTAACTGTTATCGTTAATTCCTGACGCTGGTTGCCTGACCCGAGTCCCGCTCGGGGCCAGTTACCGGCCTTGCTTGGAGAGAAACTTAGATGCTCAGGAAACAAGGAGGTCGGGGGCTCCAGGAGTCCCGGGCGGGTGGGGAGGTCTGGGAAGGAGAGACGAGGTGAGATCTTGGAGCCGGGCAAATGTGTCCGCCCGGGGCGCGCAGGACGCACCACGGCGCTAGCCAGAAGGCAACGCCAAGCGGGGACCTCCCCCTGGCGGAGAAGCGGGGGCGGGGAGTGGCAGCGCCTGCCTCGAGGATGGCCGAGCGTGGGCTGTTGCGGACTGGAAGGGAGAAGGAGAGGAGGGCACTGTTGAACCACTGTTGCGAGCAAGTGGAGAGGTCTAGGCTGTGGAGTCAGGCTTGGGTTCAAATTTTGCCTGCGCCGTGACCTTGGACAAGTTTTCTGACCTCTCCCAGTTCAGTTTGCTAATCTGCACCCCACTCTCCTACGCGGGGTGGGGGAGGAAGTTTGAGAAGGTGAAGATAGGAGTTCTCTCCTCTCTGGGATTCCTGTGTCCCCTCACCAACTCCCCATTTAATGAACCTAAATCTGAAGAAATGAAACGTTACGGCCCAGCTCCAGGGGAAACGCTGTTAAAAGGAGAATCCAGGACCTGCCCAGCCTTTCTCCGTTCACTGTACTGTGGGAAGAGGAGGTCTGGACACGAGATCTTTCGCGGTCTCTAGGTCTCTCCATCTCTCGGTCTATTTCCCCACCTTGGTGCCTCTATCCTCCAGCTAAATCCTGCAGCTTCTGTCACTCACGCTGATTGGAGACCCCCCCTCACCCCCACCAAAACGATTTTTAAAGCTTTGCTGACCAATCGGGATTGTACAAAGTGATATAAGCAGTCTTTACAAAAGGACATACTCCTCTGAGACACATACCCTCTGGTTGATTCCATTTTTTCGTAAAACTTCTTTTAAAAAGAGTAAAAAATAATTTAAGCCACCTTTGGCAAACAAGCAAAACCTAACTTCCTGGCCATTCCACTTTATGTATCTCTCTCCAGTTTATATTTTTATTCTATTTTAAAGACTAATGGATTCATTTACATAAAAAGAAACTCTGTTGGCAAAAGAAATAACCATAAACCGTCAAAACACACATGACAAACTGGGGAAGAACTGCCATTCATATTAAATATATCCCTTTAATATGTAAAAGGTTACCCCAGTCAATGAGCAAAAGAGCAGCAGCAGGCCCAGACGATAAACAGTTCAGATACACAGAATGAATCAGAAATGACACGCATATGACGAGATGGTTTACCTCAATGAGAAAAACACAAGTAAAACTACAGTGGCATACAATTGTTCACCTATCCAATTAGCAAATAGAAATAACCATTTATCAGGAGCATCTTTTTAAAAATGTAAACAGAGCAAACCCCTTCCCATCTTAGAACCTTCTTGTGGATGCCATGAAGTAAAATCCAGACACCCCAGCACCTTCCAGCCTGGAGCCTGCCCCCCTCCACCACTTTTCTTACCATTCTCTTTTCATCACACTCCACCCCCACCCCTGGCCTCCTTGCTTCTGCTCCAGCGCTCCCAAGGCTTTTTCATTTGCTCTCCCCTCTGCTTGGAACACTGTCCCGCTGTGTTTCCTTCTCATCCTGTGGGCTGCCTACCCTTAGGGGGCTTTACGCCTCCCCCAGGAAGTGGGCAGAGCTGGGGCCAGGATAGAGTCCCTCACCCTCTTGGGGAAGAGTACTACAGCTCACCATGCTCCCTGAGTCACACAGCCAGGCCCTTGGAAGTTCCCTTCTCTGTTGGTAGAGGAACAAAGGGGCTTGGGGAACTGGTCCTCCCCAGGTAGCCCCGCAACCAAAACAGACCACTTCATGTGGAAAATCAGGGTGGGGGTTGGCAGGACCTGGGGTGAGGTTGCCAGGAGATTCTGCTTTGTAGTCATTTAAAAAAATTAAAAAATAAATACAATGATGTGTGCACTTATGTGTTCATAATCATACATAAAAAACCAAAACAAAACCTAGCAACACATTTTAAATAAAGTATGGCCATTAAATAAATGGCTTATCTGCTGCCACTCATCTCAAGAAATAGGGATCTGTTCTGGGGCTACCAGGTGTGGAAAAAGTTGTCTTTGCTGAACTGTTTGGGAAAGAGAATGACACACCCCCAAATCAAGTATCATCAAGGACTATTAAAAAGACTTTCCAGAGCATATGATCTTTGCTTTACATATTGACTCTTAGAACTTACAAGAGGTATGTGTTCAAATGTGTACTTGAACACATACCTCTTGTAATTATGAAAAAAAATGTTAAGAAATACAAACCATTCAGGAGGTGTAGAGTGGATCTTCCTTCTTTAATGAGACAAGCACTTTCTAATGCAACCAGAGTTAGCTGATGCCCTGCTGAGTGCCGGCCCCTTGCAGGAAACAGACCCTGGAGTCTTTTTACAATGAGGATGAAGACACAGTAGGATGGATGGAGGGCTGTCACAGGGGGGTTCCCGGCCCTGCTTGGGGGGAGGGAAGGTCAGACAGGCAAGGGAAGGTGGGAAGGCTGCCAGGACACTCAGGTGTGAACAGATGTGGTGCCTTGGGGAGAGTCTGGTTTAGCTGGTCCGAGGTGGGTCATGCTGGGAGACAGAGAGGCAGAGTTGACTGTGAGGCTGTGGGACACAAGAGCAGGTCTCAAAAACCCTTGTCTAATAAGCTAAGGGCCTCAGCTTCTCTCTCGAGTGGGCGGCTGGGGCGGCTCCTTCAGCTTTCCCTCTTGGCAGTGTGGAGGGTGGGCTGGAGGGCAGAGACTGGAGACAGGGAGGCCCGGAAGGAGGCTATTGCAGTAATCCAGGCAAGATCTGAGCTAAGGGAGAGCTGACGAGATGGGAGATCCTGGAGACCTGGTGAGCCATGGCAGAAAAGAGCATGTTCAGAGAGGATCCCGGCATACGGGGGACTGAAGAGGCTGACTTCAGCCCTGGTCGTGTGGATTCTGAAGTGCCAGTGGGTCCCCAGATTTCAGGCCAAGCAGAGAGGGTGGGCATGCCCACGGTGGAGGGCCCAGAGCAGCCTGGAAAACCTCTGCTTCTGGTGGAGAGGCCAGCTGGCTTTCCAAGGTCGTTTGAAGGAACATCCAGTCTGGGGTGACCAGAGGCTCCCGGGTAACTGGGTCTGGTGCTGAGGAGAGAAGGCAGGGCTGGAAGCCTAGCTTGGGAGGTATCTGCAGAGGGCTGGAAATGCACATGGTAGGAGAAGACTCATGACACAGGAGTAGAGACTGAAGGTGTGACCTCGAGGACACACCATTTATGGGCAGAAGCTGCCGAGGTGAGCCCGAGGCCTCCATGTACTGGCCTGCGCAGAGGGAGAGGCGCGGCGGCTCAGAAGGCACCTACGTGGCTTTTAATGCCATGCAGTGCCATCTATGGTAAACCCAGAGCTCTGCCTTCTCTTGCAACTAGTGGGGCTTGACCCAGTCAGGTGGCCACAGCAGAGTGATAGTCGCACTCTATGAGATATGAAAGTCACACAATTCTGAGGCTGGAATTCCGGGCCCTGGAGCAGCTCCTTCCCTCCTGGCTCTCCCTCCCTCCTCCTATTCTAGGTCTCCCATTCTCCCTGCTTCCTCGCCATCCTCTCTCTCCTTCTGTCTCTTCTCCCCCTGTTAGCTCAGAAGTACTCCCAGAGTTATGTGAGGCTCAACAGAGAGACCTTCAGAAATCCAAGTGGATCCCTATAATGATCTCTCAGATCAAGCCTGAGGCATGAATGTTTTGCCTTCCTTTCAGGCACCCTAAGTATTCAGACAACCCCGAATCTGGGAAGTCCTGCTTGGGAGATAAATGAGGGGCTGGACAGGAAGATTATGGCATGTTTTTCAGAGACGGTCTCCCCTAAGGGTTCCATGGTGCAGCCCTCTCCCCCACCCCTCCCCGCAGGCTCTGCCCCACCCCAAGCCTTGCCAGGCGGCCTGGAGGCCAGTTGTCCTGCAGAGGCCCCCGAGGAGGGGGGCAGCCCCTGCCAGGTGTCTGGACACATGGGCCACTGCGGCTCAGAGATGTGTCTCTGTCAAATGGCCTTGCAGAGCATGTGGCCTGGTCACTGCCCAGGGAAACCTCCTTCCTCCCGTCCCCTGCTCTCCTTGCTGGCTAACAGCCTGATCCAACTCCTTGGGGGCCCCTGGCTCAGTCACGCGCGGAAGGATTCCCATGGAAACCCCATGAGGAGAGGCTTGGGGAAGCCTCATTGATTCACGCTCCAGGAAGACAGGCGTGAGACGGTTCCACCTGGACCTGGACAGATGGCTTCCCTTTGTGAGCTCTCAGGGAAGAAAAGCCCATTGTAACGCGAGCTCCGTGTGTATAGAGAGGGGGAAAGCTGATGGCCTTCTATGAATAAAACCTTGGGGGCTCTTTAGTACATCCACCATTGGCAAGTTCACTCTGAATGAGCATCTTCTAATTAAACAGCCCGGCTACCGAGAGAATCTTTCAGACACCGCAGTCGAACCAAGGCAGGTGGCAGGTGTGGTTGGCATCACTATAAGAAGACAACCTGAGGTGGAGGTTCTTTCTCCAAGGCAGTGTCCTGCATTTATCCATTCGTCCACGCTTGCTCACCCATCACTTTTGCATGAGCAAGGCCCCTGTGGAGTCCCAGGGGAGACCCAGCCTGTGCCCTCGAGTTGCCCCCAGTGGTGGCAGGAGGCAGGGTTATATCCCCGGTGGTAAGTGCTGTCGTAGAGACAAGAAAGAGGCTATGGGGCAAGGGGGGCACTCTGGAGGAGGTGGGGGTGTCGTGGGGAGGTGCAGGGAGAGGGGAGGGGTTGTGGGAGCAGCATGTCAGGACTTGGTGCCCACGGGGACCTGCTGGCGGGTCGGTGGGGATAGGGTGAAGGGGTTGGCGGAGGGCGATGAGGCTGGGACAGGGAGGTATTGGGGAACATTTTGGGGGCTGAGCTTAGGAGTCTGAACTGCATCCTGAGAGCCATGGGGAGCCTGTGGAGGATCTTAAGCAGGGGGTATGATTAGGTCAGCTCTGCATTTTTGTAGTAATTTGGAAGCAATATACTTTCTATTAAAGGAATTCAAGTGGAATCAAACTGCATCTTCTTTGATGGTCTTTGTCATTATTCAGACCTGGCATGGTATGTGGGCTCTCCTTGGAGGGAAGTGATTGAGTCTTCCACTTTCCTGCAGCCCCCTACGCCCCCAGTGGGGCATCATTACTGTTGGTTAAATGAAGGAATGACATTTACCTCTGGCAAGTGTAAAGCCAGAGGCCACCCTGAGGGGGAGGGGGCATCTTCCCCCAGCCCTGGCCGGTTCCTGCTGCACCTTCGTGTCCCCTTGCACACCCTGTGCCTGGGAGAACCTGGCCAGACAGGCCTCCGAGACCAAGTTTGAGTCCGGAGCCTCCAAGACTGCGCCATAATTTACAAACCGCTGTGGCTCTTTAAGCAGTGTGGCATCGACGCTTCATGTGTCTTCATTTTCCCGCCGATTAGTAACACCCAGCAGGGTCCAGGGAAGGGCGGTCGGCAATTTGGGGTTTTGTTTTCTTGCTCAGCCATGATTGAGGCCCGCGCATGGATCCTTCCAGATAATGTAATCAAGCGTCCCCATCCAAGCATGGCCCAAGAAATTAAGTTTGCTTCTAGGGGGATGTGATGGCAGCCCCTGCTGTTTCCTGGGCTGAGATAGGAAATTAGAGTCTGTTGTATCTCCCGCATGCCTGGCCCTGTGTCACATGGTGTTGCCTGGCCCTGTGTCACATGGTGTGGTGGAGACAAGAAGGGAAGGAACGTGAGGCTCTGTTCCTGATGGCTGGAGAGACAGAGCAGGGGCTGGGCCTGACCTGGGCCCTGCTGTGTCCCCAGCCTTCAGCAGACATCTGTTAAGTGTTTGTGGGATGTCTCTAACAAAGGGGCAAGTGGATACAGCCGAGGGTCAGCTGCTCAGAGGCCGTGACTATGTTAGTGGCTAAACTAGGTCCCTTGTCCCTGTCTTCTGACTCCAGCCCTGTGCTCTTAAAGAGACCCGCTCCCTGAGGCCCAGCACCTCCTGCCCACACCCCGTTCCCGTGCTCTGCCCTATGTGTGCGTCTATGCACAAGCACAGGCGAAAGCTTCCTGTCCTCAGGAATGCCCTCGAAGTGGACTTACAGATGGTAAGGCCAGAAAAACTTTGCTCCTGGCTGGCTCTGTGTGGACGAAGGCGGAGGGGTGGTCCCATTCAGCCAGCTTCCTCAAGGAGGTGGAGCTCTCAGGCAGGATTGGGGTGGGGGTGGGGGACGATGAGGAAGAGAGAGAGCTCCATAGACATGGCAGAGGAGAGAACTTTGATCCTTTGTATGAAGGGCACACCGCGTCTGCCTTGTAGTTCACGTACAAGGTTGCCCTGCCTCTTGGTACAGAGCGGGTGCAGATATTTGAGGTTAGTTGTGGAGTAAGCACAGGGAGTGGAAGCAGTGGAGATTTGGGGTCAGGCTTTTAAGCATGTGACTTTGGTCGGGCTGCTTCAGTTCCTGGTCTGACAGAATGGGCAAAAAGTGCCTTTGAGCGAATTACGCAAGTGGCAGATTCCACTCCCCCAGCCTTCCCTATTGGATACCCTTGGGGAGTTGTACGCGCTTGTGGAGGCAGCCCTGATACGTGCTTGTTCTCTTTACACCTATACCTCTCACATTTAAAAAAAACATTTATGATGGCAAATTATATATAACATAAAATTTACCCTTTTAAATATTTTTAAGCTTTCAGTTCAGTGGTATTAATTACATGCAAAATGTTGTGCAACCATCACCACCATCCATTTCCAAAACTTTTTCATCGCCCCAAACAGAAACTTTGTACTCATGAAGCAATAACTCCCCATTTATTCCCCCTTACCCTGACCCCTGGTAACTTCTAATCTACTTTCTGTCTTTATGAATTTGCCTATTCTAGATATTTCATAGAAGTGGAATCATACGATGTTTGACCTCTTTTGTCTGGCTTATTTCACGCAGCATAACGTTTTCAAGATGCACCCATGTTGTCATGTGCATCAGAGCTTCATTCCTTATTATGTATATTAGTATTGATATTCCCCTGTCTGTATATACCACATTTTGTTTATCCGTTCATCTATCAGTGGACATTTGGGTTGCTTCCACCTTTTGGCTCACATGTTCTCTCTTTTAAAAGTTTGTTTTATTTTTTAATATATTTTTTATTTATTTTTAAAAGATACTTAGATTATATAAGATGCTACTTAAAAAAATATAAGGGATTCCCATATGCCCCACTCCCCACACCTCCCTCCTTTCCCCCACATTAACAACTTCTTTCATTAGTGTGGTACATTCATTGCAATTGATGAACACATTTTGGAGCATTGCCACGAAGCATGGATTATAGTTTACATTGTAGTTTACACTCTCTCCCACTCAACTCTGTAGGTTATGGCAGGATATATAATGGCCTGTTATCTGTCATTGCAATGTCATTCAGGACAATTCCAAGTCCTGAAAATGCCCCCATATTACACCTCTTTTTCTCTCTCCCTGACTTCAGCATCTCCAGTGGCCACTGTCTCCACATCCATGATATGATTTCTTCCATTGCTAGAATCCCAATAAGTCTATAGTAGAATACCAGTAAGTCCACTCTAGTCCATATTTTATTCCCCAATTCTGAGGATTCTGGGATGGTGATGCCCACTCCACCTCTAATTGAGAGGGTCCTTCGATCCCATATGGCTGATGGATGGAACTCTCGCTTGCAGTTGTAGACTCTCTTGGTTCCTTGGTGTGGTGGTTCACCTGTTCTCTTGCTTATATCTTGTAACCTGCTTGTGGCTGAAGGGCTGGATATAGGGTGGGAATGCTCTGCAGTAAATAGAGAAAAGCAAGTTGTCTTTTAAAACTGTATTGACCAGTCCAGTTTGCTTACAGGCAACTGGTTTCCAGTTCCATTTGGGCCCTTTAGGTTAAATATCCCCACCCCTCCTCCCTTTCCTCTCTCCTCCTCTTTCTCCTTCCTCTTCTCTCCTTCCCCTCCCTCTCCCTCCGCTCTGCAGTAACATCTTACACTGTATTGCTTTGCTCTTTGCTTCTTTGACTTCATCTATCTTTTGGAGCTTCCGTATCAGTGTCTTCTTTTCTACAGCTGTGTAGTATTCCATTATATGGATTTATAGTAGTTTATTTAGCCTATCTTCTGCTTCCAATGTCTCTGTTACAAACAATGCTGTCTATCATGTAAGTAATATGTAACTTAGATATGTAATTTTCCATATTTAAGAACATATTTTAATAAGAACTGGAAGTAAAATTGCTAGGTCAAAGTATGTGTGTGTTTGGAAATTTGAAAGATGGTGCCGATTTGCCGTCTATAGAGGTTACATCATTTTACAGTCCTTTAGCAATGTGTGAGCATGTGTGCTTCTCCAACGTGGAGTCATCAAATTAAAAAAAAAAGATTTATTTATTCATTCCCACCCCACCCCCCCCACATTGTTTTGCGCTCACTGTGTGCTCTCTGCTCTTCTGTGTTGGCTTGTCTTCTCTTTAGATGGCATCGGGAACCCATCCTGGGACCTTCCAGAGTGGGAGAGATACACTCAATCTCTTGCACCACCTCAGCTCCCTGGTCTGCTGTGTCTCTTATTGTCTCTCCTTTGTGTCCTTTTTGTTGCGTCATCTTGCTGCGCCAGCTCTCCACGTGGGCCAGCACTTCTGTGCATGCCAGCTTGCCTTTCACCAGTAGGCCCTGGAAATCAAACCCTGGACCTCCTATATGGTAGATGAGAGCCAAATCACTTGAGCCATATCTGTTTCCCTCATCAAACTTTTTTGATCCTTTGCTAACCTGAGAGGCAAAAATGGCATTTTTTTGCAGTTTTAACTTGGGTCTCTTTTTGCTATGTATCGGTAGAGCAAAGTCTTAAAGAGCCATTTGTTTTTCCTTTTCTATGAACTATTTGTTGAAATCGTTTCATATTTTTTATTTGGGTTGGTCTTTTTCTTAATCATTTTTAGAACTTTATTATATGTTTGTTAGTAATTTGTGTTGAAAATATTATCCCATTTGAAAGAACAAACAAGCATTTTAATTTCTTTTATAACTGCTTTTTGCCATGCCATTTGATTATTTTTCCATTTTCATTTTTTGTTATAAATTTGTTTCCTCCCTGCTTTTATTTATTTATTGGCTTTTATAAAGGGTATTTATTTGAGGTAGAAGCCCACAGTTACCAGGCCTTAAAGCATAAGTTACTTTCCTCACCAAAGTTTATTGTCACATGTTGGAGCAAGATGGCTGCCGATGTCTGTGAGGGTTCAGGCTTCCTAGGTTCCTGTCTTCCTGGGGCTTGCTTCTTTCCGGGCTCAGCTCCTCTGCTATCTCCACAAGGACAGCTATAGACTATCAGGTGAATGGCTTATCTCTTTTTCCCGGGGCCTTCTCTCCTTCCCCACAACCAAGCTCCTCTGTGTGCTTACTTCCCAGGGCTCCAGCTCAAAACTCAGTATCAGAACTACAACATCAAAACTCCAACCTCCCTTCTCTGCCATGCCTTCTCCCTGCTTTTAAAGTCATTTGTATGGTTTATTGTTTTTAGGGGGATACTCAAATACTTGGATTTTTAATTAGTTTTATATTTTTTCTATTTTATTTATTTCTTAGATCTGCTTCCCTTAGATTTATTTGGTTCCTTTTCTGACATCTTGAGTTGGATGCTTAATTCATGTATTTTCTTTCTTCTTGATTTATTGGTATAGTATGCCAGCTGTGACTTTCCTCTGAGCAATTCTTTCGTGGGATCTCACAGGTTCTAATATATGGAATGTTTTTCATTATTGTTATTTTCTAGATATTCTGCTATTTCAATACCAATTTCTTATTTGATCCGAGTTGTTTTAAAAATGTACAAGAGGTAGGGTTTTGTGATCTTCAATTTTGTGATTAATATCTATTTTTCTGCTGTGTGATCAGGTTCTGTATTATTTCTGCTTTTTGCATTTTTTTATGTTTTGTTTGTGGTCTAATATATGGTGATTTTTAATGGTTGCACAGACACTTGAAAAAAAGATGCATTCTTTGTTTTCAAGGTATAGAATTTGATATATACATCAATTTTATCTATCTTATTAATTATTTGGTTTTTCTATGTTTTCACTTATTTGGTCCACTGATCTGTCATGAACTATAAGAGGTTAATTAAAATCTCCTGCCTCTAATGTGTGCCTATCATGCCTTGGATTTCCTATAGCTTTTGCTCTGGATTTTAGTGCTATTTGTTGTATTAGAGCTTCAATCTTGAATTGTACTTTTTATTATTAAAAAGTGTTCATCTCATTTAAAATCTTTTGTTGCCCTAAATTCAAATTTATCTGCCTAATATTAATGTTACAGCCCCTGTTTCATTTGAGTTTGCCTTTACCCAGTGTGTATTTATCCTTGCTTTTATTTTCAAAGTTGTTGAGTCACTTTGTTTAGGGGATGTGTCTTATAAGTAGCATATGGTTGGCTTTTGTCTTGTTACTCAATCTTAGAATCTTTTTTTTTTTTTTAGATTTTACTTTGGCCATTTATTGACATGGCTAGTCTTTTGACCTTATTCTACTATCATACCTTACGTCTTTATGGCTTTTTGCTTTTATTACTATCTTAAAACAAAATATTTTACTATTTTTTTTTTTTAAGATTTATTTCTTACTTTACTTATCCGTCCCCCCACTTGCCTCTTGCGCTTGCTGTCCTCTGTGTCCACTCGCTGCACATTCTTCTGCATCTGCTTCTCTTTTCTTCTTGTCTTCTCTTTAGGAGGCACCAGGAACTGATCCTGGGACTTCTGACATGGGAGAGAGGCACTCAATCACTTGAGCCACCTCAGCTCCCTGGTTTGTTGTGTATCTCATTGTCTTTCTCCTCTGTGTTTCTTTTTTTGGTTGCGTCATCTTGTTGTGGCAGCTCTCTGTGCAGGCCCACTTTTGCCTTCACCAGGAGGCCCCGGGAATCGAACCCAGGACCTCCAATATGGTAGACGAGAGCCCAATGACTTGAGCCACATCTGCTTCCCTCTTTCACTATTTAGTCTGTTTTGTGTTGTGTTATGTTCCTTCTGACAATTTGGAAGGTCCATATTTTTCTGGAGGTTGCCTTTATAAGCTTATAATATGTTTTTAATCTTTTTTTAGACTATATTGGTTGTCTCCTTTCTGAAATAAGCATTCACAAAATTATTTCACTTACTCCCATTTCTCTCCCTTCACTCCTCAATTTTAGTGGATTGCATCATTTTTCTTCTTTTATTTGTCATGATACATTGATAGATATTTATACCTATAACACATTTTTTTAAAAAATCAACTTTAAATGGTATCTTTTGATTTCTGTCTGTGAGAGAGGAGGAAATCAACATGCTTACACTACCTCCCAGGTTTTCCTCCCCATCTTTACCCTGGTTTTGCTACTTTTATCATTTCGGCATTGTCATAATTTATAATGTTTATGTTTTCTTGTAACACTAATTCCCACAGTTGCATCTTTTTTTTTTTTTTTTTTTTTTTTTTGTATTTATTTGTTTTTTTTACCAGGAGGCCCCAGGGATAGAACCCAGGTCCCTCCATATGGGAGACAGATGCCATACCATTTGAGCCACATCTGTCCCCCCCGCACAGTTGCATCTTTAACCTACAGTTACATGAGTTAACTGTTCACTACTAGTCCTTTTGTTGTGGTTTTCTCCATCAACTCTTAGTTAGCTGTAGCATATCTGCTAATGGATTCCTCAAGAACTTTTGGAACTGTGGTCTGCAACTTCTTTCATGTTGCCTTTATCTATGAATGACAGTTTAGCTGGGCATAAAATTCTCTGGCCATCCTTTCTTTCCCCAAGAGCTTTGTAGGGCCTGATCAGGTGTTGCCAGTCTGATGTCCTTTCTCTTTGATCTTTTTGCCTTGGTGTCTAGAAGCCCAGGAAATTTACTGAGATATGTGTTTTGATAATTTTGCTCTGTGTCAACTTTTCCTGAAGTAGGCTCTGCTCTTTCATTCTGTAGATTCAAACCTTATATTATTTCTGTAATGTTCTCTTGGATTATATTTTTTTTAAATGCATTTTCTATGTATTGACTCTTTCCCTCAGGGGTACAATTATGAGCATGTTAACTCTCCTTTGTCTTCTATGTATCACTTTTTCACTAATCATTTTTCAGTTTGATCAATTTTCTCAATTCTGTCCTCCAAGTCTTTTGTTCTTTGTGCTGCTTCCAATGAGGGCTTTATTTCTGAATGATTGTATTTCCCCCTCCTCTTCTTTCCTCTGCTAGTTCATGGTTTATCTTTCATGGTGAATTTACCTGAGTTTTGTATTTCTATTTGGAGCTCTTGCTTAAAGTGGCAATTGTTTCATCATGCTCCCCCCTCCCATTTTAAAAAAATTTATGGTGGCAAATTTGGTCACAGTTTTTATCTGCTTTGTGATAGCTTTTTTTTTCTGGTTAGTTTTCTTGGTCTGCCGTGTTTTCTCCTGTCCTCTTTGTCCTTTATTCCTCCTGTAGAATCTTTGAATGGATCCTGTTTTGGCTCTTCTTTGAGGGATGATCTTGGATCAGCATTTTGTATGTGATGCACGTAGGGGAGATTCCAGGGAAATGTTTTAGAAGAGCAGGGTTGCTTCCTGGTTCACAGAAAATATCTTTGTTCAGAGACTTGTGGTAGTGATTTCTTTCTAGCTTGTTTCTACCCAGTCAGAGACCTATAACTGTAGGCTTCTCCCAAGTCAGAGTCTTTCTTGCACTCTGCCTCACCAACACACTGCTTCCTGTTAAGATGGTGAGCCTGTGGTTTCTCTGTTCATTCTGCGCTCCTCTTTTCCCAAGATATCAAAGGCAGTTTCCACTGCCAGATCACATGCTCTGTCCCCATTGTTCCTTCCTTCAGGGACTGCCAGCTGAGCTGCTAGCTAACTCTGCAGCCCCCGGGTGTTTTCTGCAGGTATTTTCTCACACCCCGTTGGCTCTTCATTGCTTTTGGCAGCCCTTTCCAGTTTTTGGCAGCCATTCCTTATAAGTTGTGGTTTGGGTTACAAATGTCTTCTAATTTTGCTGAAGATGGAATTTGTACTTCTGTTTCTCTTTCTCCTTGTTTTTGAGTGATTTGGGATAAGGAAAGGAATAATTTTATTCTGCTATCTTAAAACTATCTAGTGTTGCAAATTTCTATGTTCTAGTATTCCCCCAGATTAAACATTAGCCAGAGCCCCTTGGGTACGGTGGGCATGAGCCAACCTGGGGTCGGATTGTAGAAAGTGGGAAAAAGATGGGAGGTGAGGATAAAACTGGAGCACCATTTATCTGTCTGTGCTGTGTGGCAGCAGGGTTTTTTCCTTCCCCAGCTGGACTTTGGGGTTTTGGATAGGAGGTTGTGGCCAGGCAGGACAGGACAGGGTAGGAAGGATGTCTGAATTCTCATCCATCTCAGGGGAAGTTGTTTTGAGCCAAGCAGCACTGAGGCCAAGGAGGGGAGGGCAAACGGCTCTGCTCTGGACTAGGTGCAGGGCCCAGCACTCCATCTCTCCCCTACCCAGGGTCCATCCAAGCAGCCCAAACACCTGGGTTCTGACTGCTCTCTTAGTGATTGTGGCCATTTCCTCCTCCCTGAAAACTAGGATCCCACCCGAGGGGAGCCTCATAGGGGTAAATGCTGCTAATGTTGTTTATATGACCAAAGGGAAGGGGTCAGTGCAGGATGCCCAGAGAACAGAGCCAGAGAGGAAAGCTTGCCCCCAGGCCTGGCCCTTTATATTATTGTCTCTTGGACCTCCACCACCAACTGGAGGGAGGTGTTTTATCCCCATTTTACAGATTGAGGAGACTTGAGTCTCAGAGAGAAGAAGAGACCTTCCTGTGGACACACAGCTAAAAGAGAGAGAGGAATTGAACGCAGCTGTCTGGCTGCAGAGCCTGAACGCCAGCTCCCGTCTCTCCTCCCCCTCCTGCCCACCTCTGCTCCCCTTCCCATGGAACCCCCATCCCATTCTCAGTCACCTTATGTCCATGCCCTTGGGTGTCCTTGCTGGACCCTTGCTCTGTGTCTTCATTCTCAAGCCAGACAGCACATTGGGTCACTATTCAAACTCCCCTGGGCAGCCAGGCTTGGGAACCAATGGACTTAACATCTTGGGCCCCCATATTGCAGACAGATGTGTCCACCCAGCCTGGGCACTGGACCTGTCCTTGGGAGTGAGTGTCCTGATGAGTAGTCTCTGCGTGAGCCTTGGGTCAAATGCACCTGGGTTCTCATTCAAGCCGTGATCTTAGGTCAGTAACTTAAATTCTTTGGGTTCGGTCTTTATCTCTAAAATAAGATGATCTAAGTGCAGAAAATGGACTCTGAAGCCAGGTGGCTTCAGTTTGTATCTTGGCCTGGCCATTTATTAACTGTAGGACTTTGGCTAATTACTTATTCTCTGTCAGCTCTTTAGCTTTCCCATCTGTAAAATGGGAATAATAAGGCATATGTCTCAGAGTGAGGGTCCAAGGATTAAATGAGCTTTAAAAAAATGCAAATAATTTACAACAGTGTCTGGCATATGGCAAATACTAGATGTGTGCCAGCTATTATTATTTTAGTTATTATTATCAATAATATGTGCAAAGGGCTCAGCCAAGGTGTGGGCATAAATGAAGGGACCGGAAACCGGCTGTTGATGCTGCTGTTATAACCCGTTCCCTTTGCTTCCCTCTAGGAGCTTGTGTCCCTGCTCCGGCCCGGCAGAGGCTGTGGCGGTCTGCAGCCTGGAAGTCTGGTTCTCAGCCCTGTGGCCCATCCCTGGCTGCAGGGAGTGGAGGCTCCCACAAGGTAGCGGTGGCCTGCTGTGGCCGCCTCCCTCCACTGAGCCATGGGCCAGAAGCTCTCAGGGAGCCTCAAGTCGGTGGAGGTACGGGAGCCGGCGCTGCGGCCGGCCAAGCGGGAGCTGCGGGGTGCAGAGCCGGGGCGGCCGGCCCGGCTGGACCAGCTGCTGGACATGCCGGCAGCAGGGCTGGCTGTACAGCTGCGACATGCGTGGAACCCCGAGGACCGCTCGCTCAACGTCTTCGTCAAGGACGATGACCGGCTCACTTTCCACCGGCATCCCGTGGCCCAGAGCACCGACGGCATCCGTGGCAAGGTGGGCCACGCCCGCGGCCTGCATGCTTGGCAGATCAACTGGCCGGCACGGCAGCGTGGCACCCATGCTGTAGTTGGCGTGGCCACGGCACGCGCGCCCCTGCACTCGGTGGGCTACACAGCACTGGTGGGCAGTGACGCCGAGTCGTGGGGCTGGGACCTGGGCCGCAGCCGCCTCTATCACGATGGCAAGAACCAGCCTGGCGTGGCCTACCCAGCCTTCCTGGGGCCTGAGGAGGCCTTCGCACTGCCCGACTCGCTGCTCGTTGTGCTGGACATGGATGAGGGCACACTCAGCTTCGTCGTGGATGGCCAGTACTTGGGCGTGGCCTTCCGTGGCCTCAAGGGCAAGAAGCTATACCCGGTGGTGAGTGCTGTGTGGGGCCACTGCGAAGTCACCATGCGCTACGTCAATGGCCTTGACCGTAAGTGTGTCCAGTGAGGAGGGAGAGGGCAGGAGTCTTGGGGGAGTGGGGCAGAAGCAGGGGAGAGGCAAGAAGCAGGGGAGGCCTGTCCTCTATTGGCACTTGGTTTGGTCCTGTGGTGGAGAGTCCTGATTAGGACGTGGCTCAGGGGCCAGGTTTCCTGGGTTTTTATGTTGACTCTCCTTTTCTGTCTTGGTGATCTTGGATGGGTTATTTAATTCTTTCTCTTAGTTTTCCCACCTGCACAGGTGGCACAATGACAGTATTCTAGCTCAAGATGGTTGTGAGTACTGAATAAGCAAAGTGCTCACAACAGTCCTGCACCTAAGCAGGCTTTGAACGTTGGCTCTAAGTAGGAATCTTCCGTCTGTGAGAGGGCTATATGGAATGCTGAATGCTGAATGCTGACTCCCCTGTGCCCGGCTCCCAGCTACGCACAGTGCGTGGGTAGTGACAGGTAGAAGACACAGTTCCTGGACTCGAGGGCCATGCACTTGAGTTGCAGATAAGTAGTGAGTAATGATTATACCAACTGTCTCTTGTCAGCCGCACACCTAGTGTGTGCGGAATCCCCAAATTCCGGCCCTCACTGGCAAGCAGACGCCCAGGGGCTGAGGATGGGGGGCAGCTGCCTCTCATCTCCAGCTGATTATTGCCTCGTGGGAACGAGAGCCCTGGATTGTGAAATCTGTTTTTTTCCAAGAGGACCCAGAAATCTAGATTTTGTGTGAACTATCCCAATTTTTAAAGTTGGCAGCTGCTGAGAATACTGTGTGGTCAAACAAAACACCGCTGCAGGCTGCCGACGAGCGACAGGCTTCCAGTTTGGACCCTTGGCAACTCTCAGGCCTCTTCTCATTTAATCTCACAGCCATCCCATGAGGTTTTCTTAGAAAAATCATAGTAGCAGTAATGGTTATTGGTTTCAGAAGGGAGTCAATGGGGCTGGGGGTGGGAGGCCCCGGGTGGCTCCTGGCTGGCATTGACTCACAGCCGAGGGGCCCTGGAGGCAGGCAGGCCCTGTGGCCTCGCACAGCCCCATGCATTCACCGACCAGCTCCCGTCAAGACCGACTTCCTGACACACCCTAGTGATGTGCACAGAGGTGGGTGTTTAAAGCTGGAATGCCAGTGTGTTAATCTGAAATGAGAAATTTCTGAGATGGCTTTAGGACTTCTGTTTCAGAGATAAGAAAACCAAAAAGCAGAGCTGAAGAGACCCAGAACTGGGGTCATCCCATCTCTATCAGCCTCCGAGGCCCACTCTTTTTCCAGGCTCCGCCCTTTAATTAAGGAACTGAGGGTACCACTCTAGAAAAAGAAAAATCAAGAACAAGCTCATACGCAAGTGAAATTTACATTTACTCAAGTGTGGGGTGGATTGATGGTTTTGAGGGAGGGGAAACAAACAGAAAAGTGGCTGGTACGCCCAGCTCTCTGGTATAATTGGCGACCTCCTTGCTCATATTTTATTTTCATACCTGTTGGACTAAGATGGCTGTTGTTTCCCCCACCCAACTGGCTAAATTTAGGAGCAGATGAGTGTGTGCTGAGAGGGCTAGTTTAGTCATCACTGCACCTGGGGAAGAGTGTCTGAAAACCTCATAGACATGGCAGCCAGGCAAACCCCAGTGCGGAGAAAACCAAGCACCACCGCAACAGCTCTTTATTTAACAGAATTGGAAAATTTATTCCCCAAAATTGGTTGCTGCACTACAAAGGTGGACTTTGTGTATCAAGACTCTGAAGTCTCGTGTGTCTTATTTCCAACTGCATCCCCAATACTCGGTGTTTTCGTAGCTTTGATGAGTCACTCTAACTTCTGAAGGCTCATTTCACTCATTGTAAATGGGACAGTATCAAGTCCCTTTCATAGCTGCTGTGAGATTTTCTTTGTTGGCACCAATAATTTGGTAGCCGGGCTTAAAGGCCTGACATGGACCCCCAGTGGGGGGCGTCACTAGAGCCAATAGTTGGGTGTCTAAGCAAGGCATCATGCCCCTGGGCATTATCTATTGCTCAGTTTCCAGGGACAAAGCTAAGGTGCTAACGAGGGTGCAGCTACTGTGTCGTCCTCACAGGGCCAGTCAACCAGGAGCTCTTCCTCTGCCCTCTGCCTGGGAAGGGCAGTCATCCCGAGGGTATTTGGGGCTCGTGGGTCCTTAAGATACCTGGTGAAGCTTGGTGAGTGTCTTGGTTTTCCAGGGCTGCTATGACAAATACCACACACTGGTTGGCTTAAACAGCAGGAATTTATTGTCTCACAGTTTGGGAGGCTAGAGGTCCAGTATCGGCATGCCGTGGCTTCCCTGAAGTCTGTAGACCTCCGATGGTGGCTTGCCAGCAATCCAGCTCTGCCTCCATCACATGGCCCCCTGTCTCTTTCTGTCTGTTCCTGTGGCTTCTGTTTCCATGTCCAAAATTGCCCTGCTTATAAGGACTCCAGTCATATTGGATCATTCTTCAATGATAATATTAGCTTTTCAGGGCGCTATTTACATTTACAAATGAGTTCACACACACAGGACCTGGGGTTAGGACCTGAGTGTGTCTTTGTGGAGGACATGCTTCAGTCTAACATAGCAGAGAACGCCTCCCCACTGGCGGTGGTTTTTCAGGTTGGCTGGAGCTGGGATGCCCATCTGGGAGGCAGAGGAAGGTCAGGGGGTCATGTGAGGTGAACCTGTGGCATCTCCCATGGGTGACAGAGACATGCTGGTCAGACATGCTTGTCAGATAGGAGATATTCTGTCTCCGTAAGGGGTGTGATTGCAGAAGGGAGGGAGCTCAGCTTCTCTGGACTTTGGAAGGCCCCTCGGCAGTGTGGGCCAAGCCCTGACCACAGGGTGGTCCAGAGGACAGGCTGCAGTGGAGTCTCATAAGAGGTAGTTGGGCCAAGCTTGTGTGACACCTGTAGCCAGTGACCTGGGCTGAAGCCCACCAGTGGATCCCTGAGCACTGGGAGTGGCTTGGCTCCAGGGAGCTCTGGGCAGGGAAGTGACTCTAGGTTGGGTCCTGTGGATGGGAAGAATTTTGAGCCAACTTTGGTGTGGACATGGGAGCAAGTCCCCAAACGCAGACCTGACTGAGGTGTGGGGAACCAGAGTGGTCTCCATGACCTGCGCGGGAGCAGAGAGGCAGGGCCCGCCTTCTGGGAGTTGGGCAGGCACCATCAGACAGAGCCTTGGGGCCGCTTCCCCACAAGGTCATGGGGGAAGGAACACAGACCTGGGACTGGGGTTAGATTCTCAGCCCCAGGAATCAGCAGAAGGCCGAGGACAACTGCTACCTCCTCTCCCTGAACCTTAGTGTTCTCGTTTGTAAACGGGGGTAGGAGTGAGGGATAAAGCTCACTGGTACGGAGCAGACACACAGGAATCCTAAATCTGTTGGATTACAGCAAAAGTGACCTTAAAGGAGGCTTTTCCTCTATTGTGATGGCAGTAAGTTAATGGATACTTTTTTCAATTTTTGAATTTTTATGACCAAAAGAGCAAGACTTAGAAAGGGCATAGCACATTTTCCTATTAACAAATGCATAACGTCGTTGAACTTCTGCAAGTGTAATTGTTCTTCGGCTATGCCCTGGAGTGAAGCATCTCGCTGTCGCAGGGGTTACCACAAAGGGCCGTGGACGCCAGGTGCACTGCCATCTGAGTGAGCCTGAGAGGCGTGGAGCCAAGACCTGGCACTGGGCCCGCTATACCCAGACAACCGGGTCAAGGGCCCAAATAATAATAATAATAGCAATAACAACAACAGCTCCTATATAGTGCTAACTCTGTGCTGGTCTCTGTTCCAAGCATTTTACAAATTTTAACCCATTGAATCTTTGTAACAACCCTTTGACCTTATACCTGAATTATCATCTTTGTTTTTTGAGGAAGGACTTGAGGCACAGAGAGCTTGATACAGTTGCTCAAGGTCACACAGCCAGTAACTGGGGGAACCAGGATTCAAACTGAGGCAGGCTGGCCCAGTGGGCACCTCGTGGAGATGTTTACAGACAAGGCAGAGAGAGAACTCAGAGGGAAAGGCAGCTCCACCCTGCCAGCCAGGCAGCAAACCAGCAGCGAGTTGGGTTGAGGCCCTGAGATGCTGGCCCCCCATGGTTTCTCCTCCTCCCCCAGGGCCTCTTCCCCAATCCTCAGGGCTCTAGGTTCAGCCCAGAGCTCTGCCCCGTGTCCTGAAAAGCTAAGCTGCATAAAGACAGCCCCAGCGGTGGCCCTGAATCAGGCATGCTGGAGCTCCAACTGTAGAATGTCATTGCAAATGTCCCAACTGCTGTGAGGCGTGGCGCCCGGGAGTGGGCCAGGCCCTTGGAATCTGCTCAGGGCTGTTTTCTGGAATTGCTCCTTGGCTTCCCCAGCGACTCCTCCTTCCACATGTTGGCGGCTGGAGGGCTGACAGAGTGACTTTGTCTTGGAGTTCTTGGGTGGCGAGGGGTGGGTGAGTGACATAGGAGTGGAGAGGGGCCCAGACAGAGAAGAGCAGGCCTGGACTCTCCAGCAGTTTTGATTTGGGGGTCACAATCATTCCACTCTTAGTTGAATCCCACCCATGTGCTGTGCCCTGGGCTGAGGGTTTTACTCATCTATTTTTTTAATCCACACAGTAAGCTTGAGGCAGTGTTTCTGTTATTATTCCACTTTCCAGATGAGGAAACCGAGTCTTAGGAAGTTGAGGGAGTTGGCGAAGGCCACGCAGGTAGCAATAGCAGAGCTGTGCTCAGACCCAGCTGCCAGGTACTCCCTGCCTGCCTCCTGCTGCCTAGGCCCGCTCTGTGCATCCCAACCCCAAACAGGGCCTCATCCCACAGGAGGTGCTCAGTGCTGGCTTTCTGGAAGGGTGGGGAGTGGGAAATGGGGGGCTCAGGGGAAGAAAACCAGGAACTGGAGCAGGAGCCCATTAGCCAGAGACGGTGTGGACAGAAATGGGGTCTTGTGGTCAGGGTGATTGTATTAGTTTCCTTTAATGCAAACTTGGTGGCTTAAAGCAACAGTTTATTCTCTCTCACAGCTCTGGAGACCAGAAGTCTGAAATCAGGGTGTCGGCTGAGGCTCTGAGGGAGAAGCTGTCCCTGCCTCTCTCCTGGCGTCTGGTGGCTGCCAGCAACCAGGGCTTGTCGACGCCTCACTCTGCTCTCTGTCTCCATCTTCATGGCCTTCTTGTCTGTGTCTCTAGGCCTGTGTCCCCTTCTCTTCCCTCACAAGGACTTGTTACTGGATTTAGGGCCCATCCTAAATCGAGGATAATTTCATCTCAAGATGCTTAATTTAATTACATCTGCAAAGACCTTTTTCCCAAATAAGGCCACATTCACAGGTACCGAGGTTAGGATGCAAACATATCTATTTGGGGGCCACAATTCAACCCTCCCTGAGAAAGGATGTACCAAGCAAAGGGCGACTGGCCTCTTCTAGAAGAGCCCTGTGGCACTTGGAGGGGAGCTCTTGACTGGGGATCAGTCACTCATGTATTCATTCAACAAACAAAAAGGAAAGCCTTTCCTGAGCCTAGGGGCTCCAGCAGGGAACAGCCCGGGCCCCCCGCAGCTCTGCCTCGTGGCTGTGTCACCTCTAGCTCTGCTGCATAAAGGAGGCAAAGCGCTTTGCAAGGGCCCTGGCATAGATAGAATCAGTATTTAGGAAGTGTTAGCTATTATTGATGTTGTCATGATTATTAAGCTTGTTATCAGGGAAGCGGATGTGGTTCAAGCGCTATCACATAGGAGGTCCAGGGTTCGATTTCCGGGGCCTCCTGCTGAAAGACAAGCTGGCTCCCACGAAGACTTGGCCCGAGTGGAGAGAGAACTCCCTGTCATAGACTTGCTTGGTGGTCTGGGCAAGCCTCAAAAGCAGGGCCTCGGTTTCTTACTCTGTGAAATGGGGCTGCTCATACTGTCGGCCCAGGTGAGGGGTGCTGGACCCTTCCCCCTGCCCAGAGGTTGTGACCCCTGAATGTCCCCATCAGATCTTGCCTGGAGAGACCCTGGGCGGGTAGTGTTAAGGGTCTTGTGGGGTGAAGGTCTCTGGACCCCTCCAGACCTGCTGGCTGTCACCTAGGAGTTGGAGAGAACTGACACTGGTGGCAGCGGTCACTCACGTGGCCTTTCCTAAGAGCTGCTTGGTGGCTGGGCAGGGGAGCCGGAGTCCTGAGGCCAAGAGGCTGTCATGCTGCACTCCATGGCAGGCCTCTTTGTCGGAGACTGGGTCTCAGCCTTTCTCATGTCCCCAGGGCTTGGGCACGACAAAATATCTCCTGTTGAATGGAGTTGATTGAAACCGAATTCCTCCTTCTACACCATAGGCCCCGGGTGTCTGAGACTGCTATGATGTCACCATTTCTGGTCCCTCTCCTCGCTGTAGCCCCCCACTCAGGGCTCCATGGGTCCCTCAAAAGGCCACTTTCCAGCCTTTAACTGGCCTGCTTTCCTGGGACCCTTGAGTCCAGGGGGTGGGGTGGGTATGGTACCATCTAGCTTCTATGGAGACTGGAGGCCACTCAGGGCCTGGCCATCTCCCCACAGCCTTGCCACTGGCTTGGGGTTTCCTGGCCACACACCCTATCTTCTGCAGCCACCCTGGCTGCCTAACACCCTCTTCCCTCTCCCAGGCTGTATCTTTTTTCACCTAGTTTACGTCCAGCCAGCCCAGGGCCAGGGTGGGGGCTGTGAAGGTTGTCTCCTAGCGGGGAGGGGAAGATGGGGCTGGAGGAGCTGAGCTCACACAAGGCTTTGGCTTGAGGGAAATACTCGTGTTTATTGAGCACCTACTATGCTCCAGACCCTGTGTTGGCTGTGTCCATTCATTCACCCTCTCAACAGCCCTGCCGGGTAAACGTTTCTCTCTCCAGCTCACAGATGAGGCAGCAGAGCTTCTAGAAGTCTGTATAACTTGTTCATAGCTAGGATTCCAACCCAGGTCACCTTGGCTCCAGAGCATCCAGCTTCACGCTACTGCTTCTGCCTCCATTTGTGGAACTGATGGTAAAGAAAAAAAAAGCACAAAAGATCTGAGAGACGGTGGAGCTGCTAGCCTGCACGCTGGCGTGGGACCACCGATACCCACTCTTCCACCCTCAGCCATGTTGTTCGGTGGGGTCTGGCCTCCCTTTTACCCCTGGGCTGTCAGGGGTGATGGATCATGCAGGTGTAGCTCTCGTGCCTCTCTGACAGAGGGCTTGTCCACTGCATCGATCCTGGGGAAGCTGTATTTCCAGATGCCGTTCCTAGATGGTTTAATTGATCTGCCAACAGTATTTATTGGAGCAACGACTCAGCAGAGGAGGCTGGCGGCCAGCCAAGGCTTCTGGTATTGATGAAAACCAAAGAGAGTTTTCTACCAGGATGACTGCAAGGACGCCATCCCCTTGCCGGGGCCATCCTCGGGCCTGTGCTGAGCTCACGTCCTTCCTGCTCAACACGTCTGCCTCCCCGCCTCAACGTCTGGACCTGGCTCCTCTCCCCTCCCGGCCCAGGGCCAGGCAGTCACCCCAGCAAGCCCGACTTCCCGTCACCTCCCTCTCCTGCCATCCTGTCCCAACCCGGGCTTAGCCCCAGCCCTCAGCCCAGCACTCTGGCCCCCCACCCTGCACCCTCCGTTCAACATTGACCACTCCCACCCTCCTTCACTCATTTGTCCTCATGCAAATGTCTGTTCTCCCTAAATGGATATGAAGTTCCTCAGCGCTGGCCTATGACCCAGGAGGTGGGCATGGGGAAGCAGAAAGAGTAAGGACTTAAAAAAAATATCTATGCATTTATTTTTAAAAGATGAGCTGTGGAGGTGGTAACAAATTTAAAAGCTACCAAAGAGTGGACACCAAAGAGCCCCTTACCCGGTTCTTCAAGACCCCCAGTTCCCTTTCCTTCCCTCCCCACCCCCATTAGCAGTTTCTCACATGTCCCTCCAGAGATATTTATGACATATTTTTTACACAAATGTGATCATTCTGTAAACACTTCTCCCCTTGATGGACCTTGGCAATTGTTTACAATCAGTTAATATCGAGCTGCCTCGTTCTTTTGTCCCAGCTGTGTGGTCCATGGGTGGTTATATCGTCCTTTAATTACTCAGACCCCTCCTTTTGGGCATTTAGATAGTTTCCAATATTTGAGAATGAACTTTTGAGGCTGATTTGAGTCCGTCTCTGCCCCCTTCCTGCTAATTGACTTTGGAGCTGTTATTTAACATCCCTGGGCCTCAGTTGTCCCGTGTGTGCAGAGTCACTGTGAGCACAGAGATGACGCAGGTCAAGGAAGCATGGCCGGCGCGTGGCTCCTGGCGGGCGTGGTGGTGGGGCAGTTACTATCAGTCTGCTTTTCCCACCTTGCGGATTATCCACCGTGCTGCGCTCACTTTGGGCGCTCGATGAGTGCTTGCAAATGATTTGGCTTCTAGTTTACAATACGGTAGAACCATGTTGATTTGTTATTAAGAGGGCTTCAGACCCACTGCTGGACACAGCACCTGAGGCGTTGAATCCAGCCAGTCCTTATTTAGGGTATCTGTCAGCAGAGCAAGGCTCCCCGGTACCCTAAGTTGCACAGAATAGGTCCAGACTCCTGTTACTGCTGCTGCTGCTAATGCTGCAGAAGGGTCTCTTTGAGGCAGGAGCTGCGTCTTAGCCTTCTCGGCCCCTCCCCAGAGCCCCTCTTGGAACAGCACAGAAAAGGTGCTCAGTGAGTGCAGTGACTGCTGGCCTCCCGCCACCCGAATACCTTTTCTTTGCTCTGCCACAGCTGTCCCGAGTCGCAGTTGGCTGGGACAGAAGGGGGCTGGCTGTGAGCCTCTCACCTGGGAGCCTGCCCTGCTCCCTCCTCCCTCTGTGTTACCTGTGGGGCTCACCTGCCCCCCTCGCGGACCAAGCAGAGGCAGCAGGGTGGGCTGAGCCTTTCAATTCCAGGTCCTGCATTCACAAAAGGAACAGACTTTCAGCTGAGAAAAAGTCTGGCTCAGACGAGGCGGCCCAGTGTTGAAGGAGGGTTTCCACTTTTAGCATAGTCAGGAGTAGCTCCATCCGGGAAGTCCTGCCTGCAGGAAGGGGGCTTTGAAACGCAGGCTCGATCAGGACGGCCATCACCGGGACCAAAGCAGAGTTATGTGTAGCGGGCACTGGAAAGACAATGCTGCTGCCATTTTCCTCTCGGAGTGGCAGCATCTTCTGGGCTCAGGGGCTACCAGCGCTGGACTCAATCCTGACTTGGCTTTTAATTAGCTATGACCCTGAGCAAGTCATTTCACACCTGAGCCTCAGTTAACTCATCCATAAGATAGAAATATACATTTAATTTGCCACGAGGTGCAAGATCCTGGATAATATATATGAAGTGAGTGACTGGTGCCTTGTCCAGAAGAGGGTGCTGACAAAATGGGAGGTTTGGAAATTGCCAGTTATGGCTGTTACTGCTCTCATAGGCAAGCCAAATTATTGTTAGCATGATTAAATGTGGAAATAATTATTGCTATCAAGTTTTGGTCCACATCATGACATTTGAGAAATTTCACGCAAAAAAGGAATGTGTTGTCTTTGGGGAGGATTATGACTTTTCTCTTTAAGATGTATGATGGAAACGCCACCTGAGGCTCAGAGGCCACTGTGAGTTTGGCACAAATGAACTGGGGGGTTCAGTTTCCCAGTGAGTGGTTTCAGAGGTCTCCAGCTAAATTCCCTGTTCAGGTATTTCTTGTTCAACACGGAGTATCTTGTCCAAGCAGCACTCACCGACTGTGTCCATGGAAAACGTCTGTGAGGGATGAGCTGTGGAGGTGGTGATCGTGAAGGGCGGCCTCCGTCTCTGAGCAGAGTTACTAGGACTGGCTGTGGGCTGGCTGGCACTGGGCCTCTGTGGGAAAATGGGGGTAAGAGTGGCTGGATCTCTGCTCTGGAGGAGCCGGCAGGTGGGTGAAGGCAGGGCCCGGGCGTTAGGGCTGGGAGGGACACTACCCAGCACCTGCTGCCAGGCCACGTTTTATAAGTGGGAGTTGAACGGACCTGAGAGCTGGAAGGACTTGCACAAGGTCCCCTGCCAGTTAGCAGCGGAACCAGAACTAAAACCCAGACCTCCAATCCCTCTTGAAAATGCACCTCATCAGAAACGAGACAGAAACGGAGACTTCAGTGCAGTTATGAGTCAGAATTGAAAACACCCATATAGGCAATGGTGGGCACATGAGTTTGGGATGAGAGTGATGGGCGGGGGCTGGCAGGGCTGGCAGGGCTTCCTGGGAGTAGGCCTTGGAAGCTTGGCAGGGTTTAGACAGGACCCCCCTCCCGCCATGTCTGCAGACCCTCTGTGGTTTCCCAGTGCCTGCCACATGTTCAGACCCTGCCCTGACACCCCTCCCAGGCATTGATCCTGGGAAACAGTCACAGGGACCCAAGCTAAGAACTGGGTCTGTCCACTTACTTCCTGAGTGACCTGGATGTAAGTTTCCTAACTTCTCAGCTGCTAGGTGTCCTCGCCTGCAAAGCGGGTGTAGCCATGGTCCTCCCCCACAGGGTTGTCAGCAATGCTTCTCAAGCTCAAGAGCAGCTTCTGACGTGGTAGGTGTGGTTGGGACCCATAACCAGCCCCTGGGTGGTGGTCTTGCTGCTGGGCCGGTGGGCTGTGAGGATTACATGAGTCCCTGCATGCCGGGGCCTGGTGCTCAGCCAGGGCTCCACAAACACCGTCTGTCCTGCGATTCCGAGCCTGCCTTTGGCAGCTTACTCCCATCCCAGTGCCCTCCCCTCTAACCCCTACTCTGAGCCTGCAACCCTGTGCTTTGGTTCGTGCCCAACTCTTTGTTGGAAGTGACCAGCTCCCCCGTTCCAGCAAAGTCCGCATTGCCAGGCCTCGCTCTGCCCGCCACCCCTCCTGCTTCTCTGGCGCTGACCCTTGGGTCTCGCTTCACCCTAATAACCCTGTGCCTTCTGCCTTCCTTCTATCCAGCCCCACTTCCCGCTTCTTCCCATCCTCCCCAACCACTGAGTGACTCAGAGCATGTGTCCTCAAACCCAAACCTTCCCATTTGCCCACGAGGTGTACACAAGTAAATGCACGTTATCCTCCAGGCATTTTCCTGTGAGGGTGCCTTGTGTTTGGGAAGGGGTTACTGCAAACAGAAACAGCTCTTTATTAAATAGGCATTGATTGAGCACCTACAAAAGTCCAAGCACTGCTTAGCACTGCCCAGGCATCGTCCTGTTTAAACTTCCACAGCCCTGTTCAAACACTAGTGAGTGCTCTGTGTGTATTAATTCGTTTACTACACTTAGGTGAGGAGACGGCATTGCTATCCCATTTCACACATGAGGAGACTGAGAGTGAGAGGCATTGAGAGCCAGTTCAAGGTACGCGCTTGCGGGGGGCGGCCGTCCGTGGACTTGAATCCAGTGCCCGCTCCTCTGCTCTACCCGGGATCACACTGAATCCTCCCCGGTCGGGCAGGTGGTCCCAGGCCCTGGCTTTCATGTGCTTAGCCAGAGCTGGCATTGGCAGCGTCCACCGCCACAGGCCAGCCAAACTGCACCCGTTCTCAGCCCATCAGTTTGGAATTGGTGATGATTCTGAGAGGGCTGTGCTGGGAAAACAGTGAGTAGAGTAAGCACATTTGCAGGGGGCACGCTTAGATGACTCAGGAGAGCAGACGGCCCTCTAGGCTGGCAGGGCATTTAAATTGCCTATGGTCAGGGAACCCGCCGATTCTCCCGGAGTCTTGTACCTCGGCGGGGGCGAGGGAGCGGTTAGCGTGAGTTACGGCCTACCCAGACACTAATAAGACTGTGTTTCTGAGGCCTTCCATAATTCAAGTTAAGGCTGTGCCGTTTAATAGCCCTTCTTCATCAGATCTTCCAGGACTCGCTGCCTCCTTAATGATTTATTTGCTTGGGATGAAATTAAGCCCAGACAGTGTAAGCTTGGAAAATACTGCCTTGCCTGCTGTCTTCTCGGCCGCTCTTCATCCTGCAGTGTGGCTGCTTTCTATAAATAGGGCTGTGAGCCCGCTTCGTGACATGCCTGCTGGGAGCCCTGGTGGGCCACGCGTGCCTGGGACCACACTTGTCAGGACCCCCGGGATCTCCCCATCTCTCCACTTCTGAGGCTCCCAAACCGGGGAGCAGCAGGACGACGGCCTTGTCCCAGCTTTGGAGTCATTTAAGCAGATGGGTTTGAGTTGACCCATTTGGAGCCACAGCTGGCTTCCAGATCTCACCCTCTTTGTTGAGGTTTCTGCCTCAAATGAATTTCACAAGGCTATCCCCGAGCCGGAAGCGCGTTTGCTCCTGGTGCTCGGTGGGATGGATGGCAGCTCTCTGCCAGAGTCAGGGCCACTCTCCCTAAGGGTGGCTGCCTCTGGGGCGAGGGGCCGGGGCCACTGCAGAGGGCCATTCGCAGAGCAGACACAGAGGCCAGGAGCCAGGAGCTGAAGGGTGGAGGGGGCATGTTTAGCCGGGGCTCCTTTGGAAGTCCAGTGCCTAGGAGATGCAAGTTGTCTCAGGAAAGGGGGTGAGTGCAAGGTCGTTGAGGATTGGCGGGTGCAGGAACTGGAAAGTGCTCAGGCTGCCCATTGCCTCAGCTGCTCCAGGGCCCTCTGCCCACCCGCTCCCGTCCTTTCCCCCATTGATTCTGTTCCCTCATAATTTGGGGCACCCCTTGGCTTGGCTTGCCATGGTGTCCTTACAGCTTCAGCCTCACTCTTAGCTGGCATGTTATTTTCCCAGGTCTTGGTTTAAAGTCCTGAGAGGTTCTGACTACCTCCCTCTGCCCCCCTTTATCCCAGGTGCAGCCAGAGATTCCCTCCAGCCCTCTGCTCTGTCGCCCGTTGGTTCAATTAGCTGCGGATGGGCTGTGGGGATCATGGAGTCGTTCGCTTAGCACAGTTGCCTGGACATGGGCATTCCTCAGGGAGCTTGTTAAAAACACAGATTTCTGCTGTTTCTTGCCTATCAAGTCAGAAGCTTTCAGTGGGCGCAGGAATGTGTGTTTGTGTGCATGCATGGGTACGCACAGGTGCCTGTGTACGTGTTTGTGTGCACGTGCAGATGAATACGTGTGTGCCGGCCGAACGCTAGCCACAGCTAGCCAGAAGTCAACTGCTTGGGACGCCCGGCTGGAAGGAGGCTGCTGGGGTGGGTGGGTGGTGCAGGGTCAAGTAGAGGAGAGGATGAGGGTCAGGCAAGCAGTGATATCCCAGATTTACAGAAACTGGTCAGGAAGTGTAGTCCGAGGCAGAAACAGGCATCGGTTGTCTTGGCTGGAACAGGCCTGGGGGACCCTAAGACCCTTCTCATTGGCTCTGGCACCAAGGAAATGGGTTTTCAGCAGCATTCAGCCATTTCCCATTCCCCAAGGGAAATGCATTAGTACAGCCTCAGTGCCAGCGTTCTGGGCCCCAGTTTGGAAAGGCTGCTCTTACACCCCGAGTTTCTTCCCGGGGCATCCCAAGGGGACCTCCGGGTTGACCTGCAGGCTGCAGGGAGCACAGCCCACGTCAGTCCCGCAGCTGCAGTTCTGGGAGGTGCAGCTTTCTCGTACATGCCACTTCTGCACCCTTGAGTCACACGGGGCCAGCGTGAGTGTTCCTGGGTCGCTGCACTGCTCCCCTTGGCCAGGGGCCGGGATGGCCCTGTTTGCCCCTGTGCCCTCGGCACTGGCTGAGTAAGCATCCGTCGAATGAGTGGCTGGATAACTCACAGGGTCTGCAATGTAGGGTGGAAAAACACAGAATGTTTGGATGGAGGGCGAGGCCCAGGGAAAGAGCACCTACTTCCCACAGCGTCTGCACAAAACAAAAAGGATGTGTAAGCTGCTCCTCGAAACTTCGGGGAAGGAACTCCTGAGACGTTTCCAATTCATTAAGAAGAGTAAACTGCAATGCGTGGCACCCTGTCCCTAGGAGCTCATTTGCTCTGGGTGTGAAGAAGCAGTTCCTCTTCCCTCAACTGCCCATGGTCCTGTATAGGTGTCTCACCCCACCTGGGGCCCCAGGACCCTGCCTAGGTCAGTGTACCCGCAGGCATGGGAAGGGACATGACACCAGGTCATTGATTGTTCTGCTCTGTGTTTGTGAAGGGCCTGAGGTGGGATGGCCTTGGGCTAGGAGCCAGGCTATGACCTAGGCCGGATTCTGCTCTCCTGGAGTCCCCTGTCCAGTAGGGAGGCAAAGTCAAGATAGGCGAGGCTTGTTGTTATTGGTGAGTCAATCACTCAGGAAATATTTTTGAGCATCTATTGTGCCAGGTTCTGGGGATCCCATGATGATAATTTCAAGGAAGAGACAAAAACAGAAGAAAAAAAAAACAGAAGAAAAAAAATTTTCAAGGAAGAGACAGAAACAGAGAAATGATGGTGATGAATCCAGCTATAGAGAAATGTGATTAAGAGAACAAAATAGGCAGCTGTGCCAGGCAGGGCGGAGAGGTGTCAGTGGCTTTCTGGCCAGGGGGCGTTCGAGTGAGAACTGAATGATGAGGTGGAGGCAGCCACGTGAAGATCCAGGGAAGAGTGAGTCAGGGCGCTGGCTGGGTGAGCCCACGGTCAGTGAGCTGGGTGTGGTGGGGGAGAGGCAGGGAGGCAGAGGCTCAGGGTGGGCAGGGGTTGGACACCGAGGGGCAGCATTTCTTATTTCTTTCCATCCTTCAGACACCAGCTGTTAACGCTGTTTAATAAAAAAGTTATGGGAGAGCGGATGTGGCTCAAGCAGTTGAGCTCCTGCTTCCCACATGGGAGGTCCTGGGTTCAGCCCCCGGTGCCTCCTAAAAACAAAAAAACAAACAAGCAAGCAAATGGAAAAAAAACAACAACACCAACTCAGGGGAGCCAATGAGGCTCAGTGGTTGACCGCCAGCTTCCCACATACGAGGTCTGGGGTTCAATCTGCGACCCCAGTACCTAAAAAAAAAAAAAGTTATGAACAATCTCATTTTAAAGAAGCAGAATTTCAAGTCTCTTTTTCAACTGGGATGTGTCTCCTGGATCTCTAAAGGGTGGCCTTTGATGTGGAGGTTGAAATTGCTCTTTCCATCTTCCGGGCAAGCTGACCGGGAGCCAGAGCAACTGGGAGGCCTGCCCAGGGTGGCATCACACGTGGTAGAGCTGGTTCAAGTCCCCGTCTTTTGTTTTTTTCATCTCACCACTGCTTTTGAAACTGAACTCTAGGTTTTGTGAAAAGCGTATAGCTCCATATGTCTAGTAAGAGGCATTCAGCAGTCCAGTTAAGGAAGGCCAGGAACCCCGTAGTGGGCCTCGGGGGGGTCTCAGCTCATGGTTCTTTCAGGCTGAGAGCAGCTCAGCAGCAGGGGATTTGCACTGCATAGTCGTTCCTACCTGAGGTGGTGGGTGGCCCAGGGCTTGGAGCCCACTCCTGCCCCTACTGCCCAGGCCTGCTGGGGCTTCCCCATGTTCATTGCTGGACCCTGAGAAGGGGTGCACCAGGGCGGGGTTCTGCACAGGGCGGGGGGCTCTGGGGTGGCAGGGTCCCGAGGCCCTGACATGCCTCTACTGACCCCGGTGCTGGTCACCTCCAGGCTGGGCCAGCCACCCGGGAGAGGACCCGGGCATTGAGGCCTTTGGTTTCCTTCCTGGCCAATGCAGGGGCAGACTCCCTTGACCAGTCAAGGTGTTTTGCCAAAATGCATTGCTAGATGTGTCAAAGTTGAAAAAAATATTTTTGCCCTGAAATAACTTGATTTTCTCAGAGTGTGGTGTTGGGTGTAAAAGTGAGAAGAGGGGATTAGGACCTGGAAAGAGCACTGGACTTCCAGGAATCAAGAACCTGGTTCAGCTGGTTCCAGCATGGCCACTGGCTGTGTGACCTTGGGTGAGTCACCTGCCTTCTCTGTGCTTCAGTTTCTCCATCTCAGGAAGGGAGGGGATTGGGCAAGACAATCGCTAAAAGGCTCCTTAATTCTGTGGCATCTAATAATTGAGAGACTGTCTGAGCATCTGATATTTTGGATGACAAACACTTTACACTGCTGCGTTGTATTATGTGGTAGCCACATGTGGCTATTTTAATATAAGTTGAAATTAATTAAAATTAAATAAAAATTTTAAATTAAAAATTGAACTCAGTTGCACTAGCCACCTCGCAAGTGCTCAGGAGCCACATATTGAACAGCGTAGAATAGGACATTTTCATGTTCGCACAAAGTTCTAGTGGACAGCACTGCTCCAGCCACTGGGAAGGATGGGGGAGCCTGATGGAGAGGGCTCAGATCCCTGTTTCCATCAAGGAGCTATTTCTAGGGCAGCACCTTGAGGATCAGCTCTCAACCGAGTTACCCCAGGACCCCAGGTCCCAGCTTGGGGGGTGGTGGTGAATGTAGGAAGAAGATTCCGTCCAGATGCTTCTCCAAGGTGGTCAGCAGCACAAGCAGGGACCCTTAGAGAATGTCAAAGGTCCTGGGTGGGTTGGAGGGCTCAGGAGAGGGGCGCTGACATGAGGTATGCCAGGAATGCTGAGGACCTGCAGGAGAGGGGGGCACCAGCTCAGGACGCCCAGATTCAAGGAGCAGCAGTGCGCCTCACTGGTTTGTGACCTTGGGCAAGTCCTGAGCCTGCTGAGCCTCCATTTCCTCATGGGTGAAATGGGAAGAATAAGAAAGAGTTGTTGTGGAGATGAAATTAAATCACACCCGTGAAAGCCCTTTGTCCATGGTAAGGCCCCAGATAACCTTGGAGACTATTTTCTTCATTCATTCACTATTATTCATTTTGACTTACTATCATGGACTGCCCCAAATGGTGAGTTTAAGGTTCTGGGGCGCTCGTCCTGTCTTTCCAGCTGGGACCAGCGTGATCGTCCTGGCCCCCCAGGTGGCTTGCCATCCAGGCTGGTAAACTGGTGTTGCACAGGACAGCTCAGGTGGCTGCTGCGCAGGAAGGCGCTCTCTCTCTGTCCTCCTGACCTGGTGGCATTTCCCCAGCCTGTGATTTATACTTGGAGAGTTAACACTCTCCTTGTCCCCGACTTATATGTGCATCTGGCTGGGTCTGGTTGCCATTTTCTGAACCCATGGCCCATCTTGGGCCCTGACATGTGTAAACAAATCAAGGGCAAAGGTCAAAGGCCAGAGCCCGGCTTTGCCAGCATCTTGCAGCTTGGCAGGAAGCAGCCAGGGGCCAAGCTTCACCTTGCTCCCCAACCTCTTCCCTAGCGGGAAGGTGACGGTTCTGGCTGACCTGTTGATGATGGAGGGCCTGTTGCACAGGTCCCTGGCTGGGTGCATTGCTCAGGCCTCACCACAGACACGCTGAACACAGAGGGGGAGTTTGAAGAGCGTCTCCGGTGCCCCAAACTAAGTGCTTTGTGTATATGCAATTTCAATAATTCCTTTTAACCCGTGTGGGACACGTTAATATCCCCATTTCATGGATGAGGAAACTGAGGTAATGATAAGTTAGAGGGTCACAGGGCTAGAACTGGAATTTGGACTCTAAATCTGTTTCCAAAGTCTCCCCTCCAGGATGTCCTGAAGATGTGCTTTCTTGCCCCTCCAGTGACTTCTTTCTGTGTTCACGGTGAGATGCAGCACTGAAATCCTCCACTGTGCTTGGACTCTCTAGTTGAGGGTTTAAGGACAGATTTTGCCAAGCTGTATGACTAGAGAGAGGGGGCACCGTATCCAAGGAGTGCCAGGTACATGGAGGGCGTGCTGGAAACCTTCCCCCGCCCGATTGGAGGGACCCTGGGAACCCTGCGTTTCCTCAGGGGAGACGGTCGCTGTTGTCCCCACGCTGCCCACCCCCTACCCTCACTGGAGCCCTGGGCGGTGCCCCTCCCGGCCCTGAGACATGTCCAGCAGGAGACCTGGGAAAGGTGTCAGCTCCACTCGTGCCCCATGTCTTCAGCCTCCCGCCAGGAGGGTGGCCACAGCCGGCTCTGACCTGGGGGGGGGGGTGTCTTAGCTGAGCCCCTTTCACTGGGCAATCCCAGGGAACGTGCCCCATATGTGGCCTCCCTCACCTGACCCCTCTTCTCCAGCACCTCGAACGCAAGAGCGTGGCCTCCCATTCCTCAGGCCACCACCTGCCTCCCACCAGGCAAGTTTCTGTGTTCACTGCCTGCATGCCAGCCCCACTTCCCCGTCTGCCTAGAGCTATCTACTTCCTCAGGCTCAGAGCAGCACCGACTTGGTTTGAAAGTCCTCTTGTACCAAATCGCCTCAGTGCACGTTGAGCACTCTGCTCAGTGCTGCTGGGGCACACGGGGTGGATGCAGGAGTCTGTGGGATCTTTATAACCCAGGAAGGATGAAGGCAGGGCTGGCTTCCCAGTAGCATCTTTCTCTGTGGCTCCTCCTTGTTTGACCCTGGTCCCTGCACACCTTGCTCTCCTCTGAAGTCCAGAACCGTCTAGAGCGTCTTCAGGACAGAGGGAAAGGCTCTCAAGGCGGAAAGCCTGGCTTGAATCCTAGCTCTGCTGTTACAGGACTCCCATGCTTTGGTGTCTTCGTCTGTGAAACGTGGCTGTGCTGGAGGGTGGCAGCGGGTGTTAGCGAGCTGTCCCTGGGATAAACCCTGCACAGCGCCAGAGGCGGGTCGGCACTGGTGGAGCTCATGTGGATTTGTTTCCTCTCCAGATAATAACAGCATTTGATACGGACCCAGGTAGACAGTGGGCACACGATAAATACTTCTTGGCTTTTTCAATGTTTTCTTTTGCAGTTTTTCTTTTGGAAGAAACCTGAGGCGCTCCTAGGTCAGAAGCAGAATCACAGTGTTTGCTCAGCCTCTGAGGGGCCCCTGCCTGGCCCTTCTCTCCTCCCACCCCTTCCTCCCCCTCTCCCCTCTGCCCTGGCCTCCCCGTGCCCTCGCCCTCATGCCGCCTGGGCGGCTGCACTGGCCTATAAATCAAACCCGTCCCTGGAGACCTTTGACCCAAACCAGATGGCTGTATAACGCCAGCACAGGGTAAGCTCAGCTTGCAGCAATGCTTGACCCCCTCCCCCCTCTTCCCCCTGTGCCTCGGGGGCTGCAAGCTCCTTTAGGCAGCTGCCCTGTCAATCACCACCACTTGGTGATCCAGGCGCTGGCGGCAGCTGGGAGCTGTGACCTCTCTGAGATACTCGAGGACCATCTTGGAGACATTCCATTAAATCATGCGAAGATCTCCTGAGGGTGTCCAGTGTCTCCTTCCTGTGCCCCAGGCATTAGCCCGGCCTAGTACTCCAAACTTGTACACCCTGGCTGGGCCACTGTCTGTGCATCCTCCTCTAGGAAACCTCTACTGGCTAGGGAAGCTGCTGGAGCTTCTGTAGCACCAAATGTCTGGCTTTCCCAGGTACTCACTCATATAGTCTCCATTCTTCCTGCAAACATTCACTGCACTTCCTCTGCTAAGGCCCATGAGCATCCATGTCCCACCAGCCCTTGCTACCAGGACAGGGTGAGGGCAGGCCAGAGTAAAGCAGGAAGCCCAGGGCACGATGGAAACTCTGAAGATGGATGCACTGTAACCTCAGGATCCAGGACAGCTTCCAGGGGAGGAACACTTGTGCTGAGTCGTCAAGGATAAGTAGGTGTTTACCAAGTAGACGGGGTGGGGGAAGGGTGTTTCAGACAGAGGGAACAGCGTGTGACAGGCACAGTCTCAAGATGTGAAGCAGCTTCATGGATTCAGGGACATGCAAGTTGGAGAGCATGCTGGAAGCATATCTGGAGGAGTGAGTAAGAGTTGGAGGCATATCAGTGAGAATTAAGTTGGGCTGCATGCAACCAAAAAACTAATAATATAGGCTTAAATGAGAATAGAGGTTCATTTCTCTCTCATGTGAAAAAAAATCTGGAAGCAGGTAGTCTAGGGATGTGGTAAGGCTCCATGAGGTCATCAGTGCTCCAGACTCCTTCTGCTTACTGTTTCACCTTCCTAGCTTGTGGTTTCCATTCCCAAAGGCACCATATGGCCCAGAATGGCTGCTGGAGCTCCAGCCATTGCACCCAGGTTCCAGGCATCAGGATGAAATGAGAACTGAAGGAGGGCAGGCACATTCCCTCCCTTTAAAAAGCCGTCTCAAAACTACCCTATTTGCTTTTGCTTATAGTTCAATGGTCAAAACTTTATCACGTGGGCACGCTTAGCTTCAGGAAGTTGGGACAGGTGCTGCCTATAGCACCACTCTACAAAGGATCCCGAGGTCCCACCTCAGCTCTGTGGGAAAGAGCACTGTGATCAGTTAATGATGCCCACCCTGGGTGTGGGCATAAAGCTGACAGCATGCATCCCAATGTTTGCCTTGCTGAGTTAAGGCCATAAAGGCTCTCTCCTCAGGAAATTTGCAAGATATTTGGTGCAGTCCCTGTAAACAGAGCTGGGCACATAGCCTACCACTCTCTGAAGCCCCAAAGCTGGTCAGCATTTTGGCTCCTCTGGTAAGGGTGTCTTGGTGCTCTTGAGTTCTGCTTTTATTTCTGATCTCTGGCCTCTTTAGGCCATTCAGCAAGGCTGGAGTCTGTAGAATGGTCTGTGTGGTTAGAGCATGGGCAAGGAGGACAAGAAAGAAATACGATGTCACTAAGGGAGAGGTGGCCTCATCTCCTCAGCTGAGAGGTTTTTCAGAATGTCAGAAAGAATTTGAGGAAGGTTCTGAGCCATTCTATTTTCACACCTGGAAATGCATTGTCTTCTGGTTTAATTTCACTCATGCTGGGTGTCAGCCCCAGTTTGCTCAGCTGTGAAATGGGCCTAATAACTGCCTGCCTTGAAGAGTTGTTGGGAGGATCCCTTGAAATAAAAGAGGATGAAGCAGTTGAGAATCACAGAGTGTAGCAGTCAAGGGCACAGGCACTGGCCTCAAACTGCCTGGGTTCTAATCCCAGCCCTGCTGCTTGTTTGCTGTGTGACCTTGGATGTGTTCCTCAACCCCTCTGTGCCTCAGTTTCCTAATGAGAAGTGAGGATGATAATAGTGCGATCTTGTAGGGCTGTTGTGAGGCTCCTATATGTGATAATCTATGTGAAGGGCTTAGAAGGGACCGGGCACTAGTGCATGCTGTGGAAGTAGTGACAGCTCTTAGGAGCACAGTCTTGGGGTTCAGGCAGGTCCAGGCTCTGTTCTTGGATAAATTATGCCTTTGAATCCTAGTAAAAGGAGGATAATATGACCTTTGTAAAAGGAGGATTATATGACCCACCATGCAGAGTGGGGATTAGCCGTAGAATGGCTGTAAAGTCTTGATACCCAAGACACATGCAATAAACGGGGACTATGGAGAAGGTTATAATGATGCTTGTGCCCAAGCCCTGGGATCAACTCCTTTACCTCACAAGAACTCTGTTCACATTCTTCCTGGGGAAACTGAGGCAGAGACTTGTCCCAGGTCACATGGCTGGTGAGAATCTCACCTGACCCAGAGCCCGTGCTGTCCTGCTCAGGGACGCTGATTCTGAGAGGAGCAGGCCCTTCTAGGAGGGGAAGGGAGGGTGGCGGGGGGCTCAGAGCTTCGGGGCCAGCTACCCCAGAAGTGCCGTACAGCACAGGGCACCAGGGCTTCCGGGCCCTCGCAGCCAAACTTACCTGCAGGTCCTTGACCCTCACACGGAGGATGAGCTCTCTGGCCCTGTCTGGAATGAGAGTGTCCTGTGAGCTTGCAGCGGGCAGTGGAGAGCAGTCAGGCTGTGCAGGGCCGTTGGGCGGGGGCTGGGGTGGCGCAGGCCTGGAGCGCGTGGCTGTGGAGTTTAGACTTCAGCCTGTAGGCAGTGGTAGACATGGAAGGGATTGGAGGAGCGGGCAAATGCTGAGTTTCAGGAGGATGCCCATTTGGCAGGGGTGAGGAGGCACCAGGGGCCTTGAGCAGACCAAAGTGGAGAAGAGAGTGAGAAGAGGCAGGCCCAGCAGAGAGGGTTAGGGAGGTGTTTCAGTCTGCTAGGCTGCTGGAATGCAATAGAGCAGAAATGGGCTGGCTTTTACAATGGGGATTTATTAGCTTACAAGCTTATGGTTCTGAGGCCGTGAAAATGTCCAAATCAAGGCATCATCAGGCATCAAGGCAGCGAAGACTGGCTGCCGGCAATTGTGGACTCGTCTGCCACAAGGCAAGGCACAAGGCTGCCTCTGCTGGTCCCTTCTCTTCCTGGTTTTGTTGCTCTCAGCTTCTCGCATTAGTGACTCTCTACTCCCTCTGTATTCATCGGTTTATCAAGGACTCCAGTAAGAGGTTTAAGACCCCCCCCTGGGCCATGTCATACTGAAGTAACCTAATCAAAAGGTCCTGCTTGACAATAGGTTTACACCCACAGGAATGGATCAGCTTTAAGAATATAATTTTCTGGGGTCCATATAGCTTCAAACCATCACAGGAGGTAACCCAGGAAGAGGGTCCCAGCAGGAGGCCAAAAATCTAGGGTATGCTGTCAGGTACAGGGGCAGCTGCCTTACATTCATGATCTTATTTGATCCCTGAGCAGTCCTGGGAAGTGAGTATGATGTACCCATTTTCCAAATGAGGAAGCAGAGGCTCGAGAGGTGGAGAGCGTGCCTGAGGCTGCACAGCCAGGAAGTGGCAGAGCTAGGATTGGGCTCGGGGCTGGGCAAAGAGCCTCAAGTTGTTGCACCCCTCCCCTTTCCCCAGCAAAGCTGCCCTGGATAGGCCAAGAGGAAGAGAGAGAGAGGGTAAAGGCAAGGGTCTCTAACTACCTACTTGACAAGTGGCTGCCTGATGCCTTCTGGTCTTATCTGCAGCAGTGGTGGGAGTGGGATGCTTCTGTGCTTACAACCTTAAATGATAGACTTGTCTTTAGGAAGCAAAACTTTGGTTGTGCTCAGTGAGTAGGAAAATGGAAGTGACCCTCGAGCAGAGATATAAAGCCCTGTTGGCCATTTAGGCAGCACCATGTTTAATAGCTGGGTCCGTGGCAATCAGGGTGATAAATCTGCTCTGCGCTTTCGAGAGGGGAATGGGCCTAGTGGGGCCTCCCTGCTCTCTGAGTTCCATCTGGACCCGAAACTCCCTCCCTAAGGTCTGCCCATCCCCTTCTGCTGGACCTGCAGAGGCTGTTAGGGCCAACTTCAAGTAATGAGCCATTACATGGGAACACACAAAAAGAGTACAAAATTATATGGACTGTGTAAATTCACACTATTAAAAAAATGATGCCAGAAGGCTATACTCCAAAACAGAAGGTTAATTAAAGGTTATTTCCCAGTGGCAGGAAAAGAGGTGAATTTTCTTGCTTCTTTGGGCTTTTATGCACTTTTCAAATCAACACATACAAAAGTATATAATGTAAAAACCTAAAGTACCTGCCCAGCCCCAGCCCTCTGGCCCCTAGCTGATTCTCCGGTTGTGCATTAGTTTCCTGTGACTGCGTAACAGATTTCCACAAACGGGGTGGCTTAAAACAACAGAAACGCATTCCCTCACGGTTCTGTAGGACAGAAGTTCACAAACCAGGTGTTGGCAGGGCCAGGCTCTCTCCGGAGGTTCTAGGGTAGACTCCTCCTCAGCCTCCTCTGGCTTCTGGAAGCTCCAGGTGTCCCTTGGCTTGTGGCTGCATCCCTGAAATATCTGCCTCAGTCTGCACACAGCATTTTCCTCTCTGTGTCTTTTTTTCTTATATGGACTCTTGTCTTTGGGTTTAGGGTCTACCTACATAATCCAGGATTACCTTGTCTTCAGACCTTGAACTTCATTACATCTGTAAAAGTACTTTTCCCAAACAAGGCCACATTCACAGATCCTGGAGATTGGGACTCGGACTGTTTGGAGACCACCTTGCAGCCCACTGCAGGGTGCCCCCACCATGTCTCTTGGCACACCTGGTCTCAGAGCCGCCCTAGTGGATGGTCCAAGGTACTGGTGTTCTGGTCCTTCAGCTGGACCCAGGTACCCCCTGACCTTGTGGGGGAGTTAAGACCCCATTGGGGGTACCACGATGCCATTGGTGGAACAGGGGTCAGTGGATAAATGCCCTGGCCACCCCGGCATCCAGTGGGACAATTCTGAGGCACATTCTACATGGTTCCTCAGAAGGTCCCTAGCGAACGAGCCCCAGGTGCCCACAGCAGAATCTGACTCATTAACACACCCCTGTATTGTCTTTCTCCCTTCTATATTTCCTGAGATCATTTCCCCTCAAAACTACCTGTACCCAAGTCCTTTCCTCAGGGGAACCCAAGCTAAGACAGGCCCACTCTGACCAGTTCCTCGCAGAGCTCCTCAGAGGGGCTCTAGGCATATCTGGATGCTGATAGATGCACTTTCTTTTACAGAACACAAATGAGACCACACCAACCTTACCGTTTCTGCAGCTTTCTTTCTTTGTGACTGCAGGAAACACAGTGGGAGGAATTTCAGGTGCTGGTCTGGTGGCTGTGAGCCCTTCTTGGGGGCCTCAACCCCCCAGCTGGACGTTACTGGTCCTCAGAGAATGAGGATGAGTGGCAACCCCCTCGTCCTCTTCCAGCAGGTTGGGATTCACTGTTTGTACCCTTGTTGAGTGTGATAGTTTGAGGCTTTTAAACTACCCCAGAAAAGATCATGTTTTTAGAGCTAATCCAGACCTGTGGGTGTGAACTTATTGTAGGTGGGATTTAAATTTTGATAAGATACTTAAGGAGGCATGACCCAGGGTGAGTCGTAATCCTCTTCCTGGAGTCCTTTATACACGGGATAAATACAGAGAGAAGGAGCCGCAGAGACAGAGAGAAATCCAATGAAGCCGAGAGAGGAAGCCACGGAAACCAGGGAACTGAAAAGCAACGAGACCCATAGGAGAAGGGAGATGCCACCATGTGCCTTCCCATTTGACAGAGGAGTCTGGGATCACCAGCAGCTTGTCTTTGGGGAGTGTGGCAGTTTGATATTGTTTATGAATTCCAAAAAAATAGATATTGGATGATGTTTGCAAACTGTTCTGTCCCTCTGGGCATATTAGATTATATTGTATTCAGAGGTCTCACTTTTACTTGATTAAATAATGATTAAGGCTTTGATTGGGTCATGTCAGTAGGATGTTGAGTCCCTGCCCCCTTGGTGGGCGGGGATTCCCAGAGAAAACTACACGGCAGAGCAGAGCAGAGGAGTTAGTTGGAGTTTTGATGCTGGGGTTTTGAGCTGGAGCCTGGCAAGTAAACACACACAGGAGAAGAACACAGAGGAATAGAGACAGCTCCTCAAACACAGCAGAGGCCCTGGGAAGAGAGATGAGCCATTCGCCTGATAGTCTACAGCTGACTTTGTGGAGAGATGCAAGCCTGAACCTGGAGAGAATCAAGCCCCAAGGAGAGAGACCAAACCTAGAGATCCTGATGGCCTACAGCTAATATTGGAAGAAGCTGGGACCACAGAGCCTTAAGAGGAAGAGGAAGGCTGAATGTCGGCAGCCATCTTGCTCCAACACATGGCAACAGACTTTGGTGAGGGAAGTAACTTATGCTTTATGGCCTGGTAACTGTAAGCTTCTACCCCAAATAAATACCCTTTATAAAAACCAACAGACTTCTGGTACTTTGCATCAGCACCCCTGTGGCTGACTAATACAGGGTGAGAGCGTTGCCTGCTGCCTTGATTTGGACACTTTTCTCAACCTCAGAATTATAAGCTTCTAAGTTAATAACCCCCCCCCCTGCCAAAAGTCAACCCATTTCTGCTATTTTGCTTTCAGCAACTTTTAGCAAACTAAAACGCTGAGCCTCCCACTTCCTCCAGCAGGCCATGCCTGGGCTGTGCATCGGAGCTGCAAAGACAGGCTGACGTGGGTCCAGCCTGTACATTGAGCAGGGAGCAGAAAAAGGAGGGCTCCGCAGGCAAGTGATGCTCTGAGTCCTGAAATCTCTGTGTTACCGACTGGGCTAGAGCCTAGACAGAGAGGGGCCTGGCTGGGAGGTCAAGGCAGGCCTAGAGGACAGCTCTAGTAAGGGTGTGGAGATGTGAAAGGTTAGGGCCAGACGGTGAGCTGATGTGTTTCTCATGACTTTGTCACTTTCCTGGGCTGCAGGAAATTCTTTTACCTCACCGACTTTCTTGGGACAGTCCTATACCGCCTGTAGGCAGGCCTGTGTCAGGCAACAGCCTCAGGGTCAGGGAACAAAGGTGATGGATGCCTTTGGACAGAAGCCCTTACCTTATTCTTTGGGGAATTTGCCAAAAGCCAGTTAGTTGTCTTTGAAACACCCATTTTCAGGGATTTCATAGAAATCATTTCAGAATTTGTGGGTGTTGACAGCTCTGCTACTAATCACCTAGGTGACCTTGGGAAAGTCACTTTAGAGCCTGCTTTGGAATTGCTGCATTTGCTTTTTTGAAAGCAGCTAGGTCAAATCTGGGTATATGCGTTGTGGGAGGATGGGGACACCCATGAACACCTGGCTTGGGGAGGTGCAGCTCACTCATCCTTTTTCTGCACCTGCCCCCTCCCACACTGCTTGTAAATTTGAGGGAAATGCTAAGCAGAACAGTTCCATCTCTTTCTCTCCCTCCTTCCTTCTCTCTTTCTCTCTCTCTCTCTCACTCTCTAGCTCTCTTGCTCTTTCTCATCTTTCCCTACTTCCCAGATTGGGAATATACGTTAGGATTTGCCCAAAATTCAAACCCCAATTCTACAACTGTGTGACCCTGGGCAAGTCAACTTTTTTTTTTTTTAGGTACCAGGCCCAGGGATTGAATCCTGGACCTTGTATGTGGGAAGCCAGTGCTCAACCACTGAGCCACATCAGCTCCCCTGAGTTGGTTTTTTTGTTTGTTTTGCTTGTTGTTTCTTTTTGTTTATTTTAAGGAAGCACTGGGGACTGAACCCAGGACCTCCCATGTGAGAAGCAGGCACCTAACTGCTTGAGCCACATCTGCTCCCCTCAACTTTTTTTAATTTGTTCATTTCAGAAATATTAATTGAACATTCACTTTGTGCCAAGCACTATTGCAGGTGCTGAAGATACAAAACAGCAGGGGCAAAAGAGACAAAAATCCTTGCCCTCATGAAGCATGTATTTTAGTAGAAGATAGACAATCAGTCAATAAACAAATAGTAAACTGTTGGACAGTGATAAGTGCTATGGAGGCAAAAAAGCAGGGAAGGGGCTAGAGTGTGTTGAAGGAGACTGGGGTTTGTAATTTTAAATAAGGTGGTCAAGGAAGGCCTCACTGAGAAAGTGACATTAGAGCAAAGAACTTGAAAGAGGCGAGGGAGTGAACCCTGTGAGTATCTCTGGGAAGGGCTATCCAGGCAGAAGGAACTGCAAGTGCAAAGGCCCTGAGGCACGTGTGCTGGAACCAAAGGGTAGAAGGAAGAGGATCAGGGGATGAGGCCAGGGAACAGTTGGGCACAGGGGTGGGCAGATCAGGTAGGACATTGCAGTTTGTGGCAAGGGCTTTGTCTTTCTCTCTGAGTAGGATGGGGAGTTGCTACAGGCTTTGAGAAGAGGAGTGACATGATTTTCCTTAGGCTTTAGCAGGAGCACTTTGATAAGGTCTTGAGAATAGGTTGTAGGAGGGCCAGGGTGGACGCAGGCGGTCAGTTAGGAGGCTACTGCAACACAGATGGGGGTGCTGGTGGCTTGATCAGGGTGGCTGCAGTGGAGGTGGGAGAAGTGCTCGGATGCTGCGTATATTTTGAAAGTGGGACCAACAGGATTTGCTATAGGGGGTGAGAGAAAGAGAAGAATCAAGGATGACCCTAAGGCTTTGGGCTCAAGCCGTCTAGAAGGATGGAGTTCCTACTGACCAAGACGGGCAAGACCGGGGGAGGGGCGGGTGGCCGGTGGCAATCAGAAATTGGACTTGGAGAATGTGCAGAGCATGTGCGTTTTAGATGCCCATTAGGCATCCAAAAGGAGGTGCTGCCTAATCTCTTGGATATGGAGCAAGGAGAGGCCCAGGCATCCAGATGGTTTTTACAGCCCGGAGCTGTTGTGAAATCCCCTGGGGAATGAGTGTAGCTGCTGAAGAAAAGAAGTCCCAGGACTGAGCCTTGGGGCCCTGCAATGCTTAGTAACCAAGCCTCAGCTTCTTCTTCTGTAAAAGGGGGATAAAACCCGTAACTGCATCACAAGGGTTTTTGTGAAGATCGTGTGAGTATATGCAAAGTATTTTATAATAAAGGACATGGAGAAAGAGAACCTTAAGCTTGAGTTATTATTAATGATAAGAAATCATTGTCTCAACAAGCATCATGCCTCCTGCTTATAAGTGCTTTTCAGCTTTTAAATCCACATTTTCTATTCTTTTTTGGCCATCAAAACTGTCCTGAAAAATAAGACGGGGCATAATTGCTATTCCATCTGACAAGTGAGAAACCTGGGGTTCAGAGGTCAAGGGAGGTACCCAGGCCCCCACCATCTGCTAGTGACGGAGCCAGGTTTGTTGGAAACCCCAGATCCCTGCTTCTATGATGCTTTTTTTTTTTTTTTTTTTTTAACCACAGCCTGTTAACACTGACAAAAGACTTAATTAAGTAGAACAGGTGCTGCTTGCCAGAAAAACTTTGGATGTCAGCATGGCTGGGGACAAACTCCAATGCATTACCACCTGCAGCTGGTGCCAGGGGCCCAGGTTTATGTTAAATGGCCAGGGGACACAGGCTGAAACCCGCAGAGATGGCCACGGGTCTGGGCAACTTCCTTTTTAAAAGCAGATGAGCCAGTGCACCCACCAGCTCAGTTCAGCAAAACCTCCATTAATTAGAGCCTACTTGGCCCAGGCTCTGCTTTCTTAGCAGCATGTGTATCATTGAACAGGGCAGTCAATTCTGGAGAAAGCTGTGAACCCAGAGTTAACATCCTGGGGGGACTGGGAGGTCTTGGCTTGCAGGGAGTGGAACAGTGGCTTCGGGTTAGACTGAGCTGAGTTTTAATTTCAGCTCCCGTTATCACCAGCTGGAGGCAGTCCTGGTGCAAGTTACTTTGCCTCTCTGACCTCCAGCTTTCTCTTCTGCAGAATGGGAGGGTAATCCTTGGTTCTCAGCATTGCCTAAGAACAAGAAATAACCTATCTGGAGTGAGTAGCACATGACAAGACATGACAAATGGTAGATATTAGTATTATTATTAGCATTAAACAAAAAGACTTCCAGGATGTATTGTAAAATCAACCCAGGTTCAACCAAATCCTTTCTCCTTTACTAATCACATCTACCATTCTCAACTATCTGTCAGTCAAGAAGTGTTGAGTAGAACCTACCACATTTCAGGTCTTCCTTCATTGATGCAACTGGTATCTGCATGTGCCCCCAGGCACCAGGAGTGGGATGCAGCCTGCGGGTGGCCAGAGCACTCAGGGCAGCCGACCTTGCTCAGGCAACGTGGTCTCAGCCCCTGCCTTTTTCCTGCACTGGCCTGGCACCAGCCCTCTGGAGGGAAGACTGGGATGGGCGCTGAGACACCTGCTGTGAGGTTCACAGGATTTCCTGAGCCTTCCAGGCTTGCTGACTGCATCAGAATGGGCCTTCAGCTCTCAACACCCTGGAGTAGGGTGGACTGGGAGGGTAAACTGAGGCCAAGTGAGTGGTGTGGGCAGGGTGCCGGGGCAGGGAGAGAGAGGAGCCCCTCCTGTGTGCCAGCCCTGTGCTAGACAATGTACACTTGTGATCTTATCAATGCCTTTGCCCTTGAACCAGTGCGGGGGGGAGGGGGTGTCTGCTCTCCCCACTTTATGAGGCTTTGAGAGGTGTAGTGACTCACCCAAGATCACACAGCAGTCTCCAGGCCAGGCTGATGTGTGAGCTCATTGCTCTTTTTCCTCTGGCACTTCCTGCCTCCTTCCCTCCCTCCACGGGCCCTGCTGAGAGGACGCTGTGATCCCACACTGTGGCTGCAGGCCTTCAGGAGAGGCTTCAGCAGCTGACCCTGGGCAGGGGGTGGCAGCTGGGCTGAGCCTGACCTGCCTGGAGATGAAACATGGCAGGAGCCCCACTCAGGAATGGGAAGAGGAGCTGGAAGGTCAGGCATTTGCAGAGGTCATGCAGAGAGATGAAGCTGCTTCCTTTCATAATAGCGTCTTGAGGGAGAAATCAAGCTGTCTTGGATCTTAAACCACAAACTGCCAGCTGAGCATAAACAACAATAATAAAATACACAGTAATATCTATAGTAATGCCATCTATTGTGGTAGGCACTTTACATATCGTAAATCTTCCCAGCAAATCTGCAGAGTAGGTGTTACTATCTTTTCCACATTATAGATGGGTAACCAGGGCTCAGAGAAGTCATTTAATTTGCCCAAGGCCACCCAGCTAATAAGTGGCAGAGCCTGAATCCAAACTCTGCTCTGTCTCATTCCAAAAACATGCTTGTTCTGCTCTACTAACCAAGGTGTAATTTAATATATTGGAACACTCCACCTTAGGTGACAGAGAAGTTAAGCTTGGGCTCGAGGTCCACAGTGGGCTCCTTAAAACTGGGGAAGCTTCTGGATCTCCAGAGCCACCTTACCACCCTGCGCTGCTAGAGACAAGATGTGTGTCGGCTGCCAGGGCCTAGCTGTGCCCTCCCCTCCCCTACCTCCCACATATATATTCATCTTACACACACATACATCTTTTTCTGAGCAGTTCATCCTCTGCAACAGGCTCAGATCAGAAGCTGAGGGTCCCTCTTACCAGCTGGGAATGAAGCAGCCACATGCCCACTCCCCCAGCCATCCAGAGCATGTCTTTTCTGGCCAAATGGCCCCCTCCCCTGCTACCATAGACTTCCTGGGTGACCTTGCACAAGTCATGCCATATTCTGGGTCTTGGTTTCCTCTTCTGGAAAGCGGGGGCCAGCAGGACCTCCCTCCTGGGATGGCTGAGAGGCCTCAGTGCCTGTAACAAAGCCAGCCAGGTGCCTGGGATGCAGTGGACAACTTAACAAATACCACCCTGGCCTGGCCTGGCTCCCTTTAGGTCTTGGAAGCTGAGCATGCTCACTCTATTTCTAGAATAATGCGTTGCTGCAGCCTGTCTGCTTTGAGGCTGTGACTGCCCCTGCCCAGCTCCCTCTAACTCCTCTGGCTCCCACAGGCCGCTCCAGGTCTTCTCCCTACCACAGCCCTCCCCACGCCGCCCGGGCACAGTCTACCCTCCTGCATGGGACCGAGAGCTTGCTTAGTCTCTGCACCTCTAGCCTCCAGCACCGGGCCGGCACAGAGCAGGTGCTTGGGAATTGCATGAATGAACGGGTGAATGAATGAACTGCTGGATTTGTGATCCGGCAGTATCCACACCGTGCCGGCTACATTGGGGCATCCTGAGGAGTGGCTCTGCCCCGGTCCTCACCAGGAGAACAGGGGGAGATGGGGCCGCCCCTCGAGCCCAGCACTCGCCTTGGAGGGAGCTGAGCTGGACAGCTGTTCCTTCCACACACTTCTGTGTCCTGAGCTTAGAGAATGGCAAGTGGAGCAGGGAACGCCTCTCACAGGAGGCAGCTTGAATCGGGGCCAGGAGGGAACTCAGATTGTAACTGGTGTTAGCCCCTGGGTCTTTTCTTTTCTTTTTTTTAATTCAACCCCACAAGTCCTATAACCGAAGACTTTTAAAGTAGGATCCACTTATTTGCACCCGATGGAGGAGGAAACAGCGTTGCTTCTATTCCTGATTCTGGTTGAAGCTTGAGACAAACATGCCTGTACCTCAGAGCCCACTGGCTTGACTTCAGCTGCCCCCACCCCCCCAGCACCCCCTGGCCTGAAGGTTTTCTCTTGTCCTAGGAGCTCACTTTGCTCCCCAAGTCCCCACCCTGTCCCTTACCCTGCGGGTGGGCTAAGTCCAAGGTGAACAGCCTGCTTCCCCGGTGGGTCCAAGCCCCCATCGCTTGCTGCAATAGCTGCCTTAGGAATTGCCACTTCCCTGCTCTCCTGCCCGGGGTCCCTTGTTTTCGAGACCTTATACATTTTCTCTGTGGCTGCATTTTCCTTCTTAGAGAACACGGACACTTGCAAGTGTCTCACAGGCCACCGAGGAAGCATTTTATAATAGGACTTACAGCAGTTTTGGAGAAAAGGTGTCAGAGCCTTGGCTCTCAACATTGTGTTCTGCTCCTCAACAGGGCAGAACTGACAGCTTCCAGGAGAAGAATGTGTGTGGGGAAGAGGTGAGGCAGACATGGGGTGGGCAGGCCCTGGTGGGGTGCCCAGCAGAATATGCTTGATGTTAGGCCTGAGGGGGCGCGGGAGCCCTCCACAGATTCCCAGGAGAGAATTGCTCTGCGGTGAGACTGCAGAAGGGATTTCCGGCTACCCTGAGGCGGAAAATTCGAGCCTCTAAGCTCCTCAACAGCTGTGTCCTCTGTATTGTTTGGGCGGCTGCCTGGAGCACCATGGCTACGGGCTGAATACAAATGCATAATGGAGGAGGCTGCCCTGAGAGCTCAGAACAGACTTATTCATTCCTCACTCACCCACCTGCTCCTGCTGGCTCCCCTGAGACTTTGCTGAGACTTGATGTTGTCAAAACTCAGACAAACCCCGATGTTATCTGGCTCTGTTGTCCACACTGCCCCAGGCAGCAGGAGGAAGGAGGGGGGTTTTCACTTTCCTCTGTGCCGGGACTGGATGGGGAAGACCTCCTGCCAGGGACCCCTGTGACCTATCGCCCTGGAACATTTGTGTCGCTCTAGCCCAGCGTTTCCTGCCTGGGAAACTGGGCCCGGGCTGGTGAGGATGGGCTGGCACAGTGGGCAGAGGGGGTCTCCTGAGATGAGGGAGGCCCAGGGAGCAGGTGTGGATTTATTAAAGATCTTGGGTCCAAACCTGGGGAGCAGCCTGGAGGCCCCTGTGAGCAAGTCTGGCTTGGGAGTTGGGGTCTAGATTTGTGAAGCCACAAGAAGGTCAGAGAGGGGTGGGAGTAACACCCCTGACAGAAGAGCTGGAGGCACCTTTGCCTCAGCCACAAGTCTCTTCTAATGCTGGAGGAGCAGCCAAAGCTGGGATGTGACAACCACCCAGGGCCACAAGTGGAAGCAACTAAGCAGGTCAATAAGGTGGCATGTGCATTTACTGACCAACATGATGGACCCTCACCTCCCTTCATCTGAGCCTCATACTCCTTTTGATACAACCTTCGTTAGTCTTAGTTGACTGAGCAGCCAGGTCACAATGTCTGGTCTCAGGGAAGTTGTGATTCTTTCTCACAGAATATACTGCCAGGGTAGCTTTCTCTGTCCTCTCAGCTGGATTAATTTCATAGGCCTAAAAGCAGGACTTTACAGTTATCCCTGAGGGGTTCGATTTTGCTGCACTATTTCAGATTTCCCAGAGTATGAAGATGATTTGGGATTCTAGTTCCATGGTCTGTATATTATCTATCTCTCCCAGCTTGTGCCGTTCACACATTTGGTCATGTCATAACAAACGTGTTAAAATGCACAGCATCCTACATTTCATATAGCTGTTGCATAACTATGAGTTGAGTCGTATTGAGTTGCGCTTGACTTCTTGACATCATATTCCTTTATTTTTATAGATATTTAATTAAACTTGTATTAGTTTTAATTTGGCAATTTTCTTTCAGTGGTTTTTGAACTAATACATTCACCCTGGGTCTCAAATGTTTTTGTATTTTCTTTTAATTTTTATTAGAGAAGTTATAGTTTTACAGAAAAGTCATGCAAAAAGAACAGTTTTCCCTTATGTCCCACCACACACACACACACAGTTTTCCTTTTGTGTGAGTGTGTGTGAGTTAACAAAACAATCATGCATACCATACAGGATTCCCACACACTGCCCCACCACCAACACCTTACGTTGTTGTACACATTTGTTACACTTGATGAAAGAACATCATCATCATATTATTGTATCTATAGTCCATAGCTTATATTTGGTATATTTTTCCAAAAAACTACCCTATTAACAGCATGTATTAGTATTGCATATTTGGAACATTCTCATATTTGTACTGTTAACCACAGTCCATCATTCACCACGGGGTTCACTATGTTATACGGTCCCCTGCCTTGTACAGTCCATCCAAAGTGTTCCATTAGTGACTCCGTTTCATCACAGAGATGTGCTGTCATCAGCTCAGTCCATTTCAGAACACTTTCATTACTCCAAAAGGAAAAATCCCATACCCCCCCTTACACCCCCCGATTATTGACCCTTAGCATTGCCTTCTTTGCCATTCCTGTAAAAATATTACAATATTACTGTTAACTAAGTCTATACAGAACATCAGTTGTACTTTTCCCATGTATCTCCATATTCTTAACACCTTGCGTTTGTACCATTAACCACAACCATCAGCCACCACTGAAATCACTATTTCAGACATTTTTAAGGCCCTTGAAGAGCTTGTGGGCCATCGCGCTGTGTCTGGAGAACCATCACCTTCCCCCTCCCTCCCAGACAGCTGTATTAGTGTCCTGGCCTAACCATCCTGTCCCTGGTTCCCCATCCTCAGTTTGGTGTCTTTTGTACATGGCGTCCAGATTCGTCACCCTCAAACCCCATTTCTCTATGTTCCTTCCTCACTTGACAGTCCGAGATGGTGGCGGGACCAAGGCCGGGCCACTTGCCTGCAGGTGGGGGGAAGGCTCTCCATCAACTTCTAGGTGGTGGACACCCCACCTTGGACACCCCCCACCCCACCATTCTCTACCAATTCTCTACCATTGTTCCTGCTCTTACCCAGCCCCAGAACAGAGGCACACAGTTCTCTCCAAAGACTCGCATTTCCCGTATTTTCCATCCTTTCTCAGGGATCTCTCCTAAGGCCTCTTTGCTTTGACTTTCTCCCATCAGGGTGACGGGAAATCCTCCTCTCCCGTTTAGTGAGGAGGGGGTGGCCTCTGGGGATCTCGGGTAGCTCTATTTGGGAGGGAGGAGCTGGTGGGGAGCTGGGATGTGGCTGTTACCATAGAACAGAAGGCAAGTGACCCACTGAGTGGTTGGCAAAGTGGTAATCAACAATGATTGAAAATTATTTTAAAATAAAAATCAATAAAAAAAGTATTTTGTAATAGTGACCTTTCAGTGAGTAGCTACTACATTCAAGACCTTATGCTGAGTACTTTACATATATTACCTCATTTAATTCTCACAACACGGAGCAGATGTGGAAGGTGTCCAAGGTCATAGGGTCTGGGATGTAGCCCAGTTTGCTTGCTTTTCAAATCTATGCCCTTCCTTCACCAGACCATTTTCTTACCAACCAGCATGTGTTTGCCAATTCTTGGAGTAATGCAGTGTTCCACTGGTTCATTTGTCTAGTCCTTCACCAGTACCAAATGGTTTTAATTATGGTAATACTATGGTTAAAAGTCTGCTTTTAACCAAACCAGCCAGTAGGGCTGGTCCCACCTCATCACTCTTTATTTTTAGTATTTTTTTCTATCCCTTCTTCATGTTTACTTTTCCAAATAAAGTTTAGTATATCCTGTTGGCATTTTAATTGAGATCATAGTGCATCTATAGATTATATCAGAGGATAATTGACCTTTATGAGATATTGAGTATTCCAATGCAGGCACAAAATATGTCTTTGCATTTCTTCGTTCTCTGTCTTATACTCTAGTTAAGATTTAAATTTTTACTCTTACAAGACTTACACATTTCTCATCATGTTATTCCTAGGCATTTCATCTTTTTTGTTGCTAGTATGGAAGGAATCCTATCTTCCATTATATTTCCTAACTCATTATTTGTCTAGAGTGAAGCTGTTGGTTTTTGATTACCAATTTTGTAAGTATCTGCCTCACTGGATTTTCATTTCTGTAGTAGCCCTCTGTTGACTCTCTTGGGTGTTCTAGGCATACAATCACATCAGCTGCAGATAATGACAGTTTTGCCTCCTTTCTCTTGCCTAATTGTTTGGCCAGTACTTCCAGAACAGTGACAAGTAATGGTGGAGTTAATGGCATCATATAATTTTCAATGGCTAAATAATATATCACCACTTGGTTATACCGTAATCTAATTAACCAGTCCTCCAATTTGTACATTTGGGTTGTTTTCTAACTTTTTCCTTTTATAAATGCCACTGCAGTGAATGCTTTTGCTTATACCTCTGCTGTCCCTTTTATTTATATCATCATGGTAGAATGTTAGAAATAAAAACAATGGTCAAGGAATATGAACCTTTTTTGAGATTCCTGGTACTTAATGCCGACTGATTCTTCAAACGTTGGTTAGTGCCATGCAGAATCTCAGGATTAGGGGGCCATTTCCTTAGAGGGGATTTACATTGAGTTTCATTGTCAGCTTTGTTGGGAAAGTATCTCATTGTGAGCTTTGGATTTACTTACGAATAAGAGATCTTATGCTTAATTAAATCTAAGAATTAAATCTAAGATTGGCTGACCCTGATGCCAGACTAGCCTCTCAGGATCTGCTGAGCTGAGGGCAAGTGTAGCCTCTTTTTACCTCCTTCTGAGAATCCCCTTCCGTTAGGGGCTGTTGTAACCTACACAACTATCAGACACGTTCCCCAGTGCTGTCTTGTCCGGTCTCGAGGAGCCCCAAGGCGGTGGCAGTGGTGGTTGTCAACCACAGAGAGCAGCTGAGTGGCCTCCCTCCTCTGGCTCCTCATGGCTCTGCCCATCTGCTGCCTTTTGACCAAGTGCATCTAATGCTTTCTTTCACTGCTCTTCAGGGATGTCTTTGGGGGTCTTGTCACCCTGACTACGATTGTCCTTTCCAGACAGGATAGGGGCGTATCTGTTCAACCCAGTATGAAGCAAGGGCTCTCCATGTGCTCAGGAATGACTTGTCAAGTCGGCTTGAACGAGTGAGGCCAAGCGTGGGGAGAGCACAGAGAGCTTGGAGAGTGGGCCCCTGGGTCTCTGAGGACTTGGTAGCCTTGGTTATGGGCCTGGGGCCTGGAGAGAGAAGGGGAGGCAGATAACTCTTGGGTGAATGCTTGTTGCATGAACCCCACAAGGGCTTCCTGTGAAGTGGTCAGAGCCCCCTTTCCACAGCCAAGCCAGATAGCTGCCCCTCTGGTGATAACCTTGCACAACAAAGGAGAAGAGAATGCAGACTCTAAGAAGGTTTCCCATGGGAGGTGGGAGAAGACCCGACCTGGCTGGACAGGAGGTTGGGACCCAGCTTCCATGGCAGCACTTTCCATCTTCAGCCTAGGGGGTCACCTAACTCTGCAGCTGGGGCAGAGTTGTAAGGGTTAAAGGTTAAGGGTTAAAGAGCAGGGTTAAAGCTCAGCTTTGCCACATGCTAGACTATGACCTTGGCCAATTTACTCAACCTCTCTGAGCCTCCAGCTGTCATCTGCAAAATAAAGGTAGTAATTCCCACCTGTTAAAGTTCTCCTGAGGATTAGATAATAGAATGGATGTAAACTACCCAGCACAGTGCTGGCACATAGAAGTCATCACTACCAGGTGGCTCTTATTTTTTACCTGCATCACGGTCCCCAGATGATGGACACCTAGGTTCTTTCCCCGTTATGACTATTTACCTTCCCCTAAGCTGAACAGCAGACAACACACTAAATGTAAGCTGCATTGATGACACACGGCCCATCTTACATTAGTCATAATAGGTTCTGCACTATTCATTTCTACTCACCAGCCCTTGCCCACTAGAGACTTCTTAGGATTTCCCTAAAGCATTGTAGAGGAATGCTTGTAAATTCATTTTGCTTCGTCACAGGCAATGCTCCCACTCACGGGCCTTTTACTCCGCGAACGGTTCTCCACCCTCGTGGTCAGTGCCTTCCCAGTTGTGCAGTGGAGGGACTCATGATTCTCCTGTACATGATCTGAAAGTCTCATCTTTGGTTTGTTTATTCATTCAACAATTCATTCGGGGGGCGGATGTGGCTCAAATGGTTGGGCGTCCGTCTGCCATATGGAGGGACCTGGGTTCGCTCCCCGGGACCTCCCGGTAAAATAAAATATGTGTATAGAAGGCACATGGGCTGCCAGGCTCTGTGTGCCGGTGAGCCGCCAGGCCCCAGGAGCCATGCAGCAAGATGATGACGTAAAAGGAGAGAGACAAGACGAGATGCTCCGAAAGCTCCGAAAACCAGGAGCAGAGGTGGCGCAGATGGCAGAACATCTCTCTCCTACATTGGAGGTCTCCAGGATCGAATCCTGGTGAAGACTGGAGGAGGAGGATGAGAAGAGATGAAACAGACACAGAGAATTGCCCGGCAAATGGACACACACACAAAAAAACAGCAAAATGGGGAAGGGGGGGTTTAAAATGG
>JAQZBX010005529.1:0-29822 GCA_029593785.1 Cabassous unicinctus
GTATGTATCTCTATGCTGAAAGATATGAAACCCAAGTGAAAGAAATTAAAGATCAAAATAAATGAAGATACATACTATTATTGATTGAAAAATTCTATATCTCAGTATACTAAATATATCAATTTTCCAAAATTGGTCTGTGATTTAATGCAATCCCTACCTAAACCAGAGGAAGATTTTTTTGTAGGAAATTGCTAGATTATTCTAAAATATATATGGAAAGGCAAAGGAACTAGAAGAGCTGAAACAAATATGAAAAAGAAGAGTAACATGGATACAATCATTCTACCCAATTTCCATACTTCTATATAGTTACAATAATCAAGAAAGATAAACACATAGATCATTGGACCAGAACAGAGAACCCAGACAGAGGCCCTAAATATTCCCAGCTAATTTTGACAGATGTGCAAAAGCAATTCAGTGGAGAAAGGAGAGCCTTTTCAACAAATGAAGCTGGAGGAATAAGACATCCAAAAGCAAAAAATAAAAAAACTTCTAAGTCTCACACCTCACACAAAAATTAACTCAAAATGGATCATAGACTTAATTGCAAAATGTAAGAAATTAATTGTAAAATGTAGACTGTAAGAAAACAGAAAAAAATTATGACCTAAGACTAGATATTCTTAGGTCTGACACCAAAAGCATGATACATAAAAGAAAAAAAATTGATAAATTTGACTTGTTCAAAATTAAAAACATCTGCTCTTCAAAAGACACAAGAAAGTGAAAAGTCAAGGCACAAAGTGAGAATATATTTTCAAATTACATATCTGATAAAGAACTTGTATGAAGTATATATAAGGAAATCTTAAAACTTAATAAGAAGATAAATAACCCAATTAGAAAGAAAGCAAAATATTTAAATTAGATATTTCACCAAATGTCTAATAGGGTTAAGAAAAGATGCTCAATGTCATTATTATATGTAAATTAAAACCAAAATTAGATACCCACTAGAATGGATATAATTTTAAAAACAGGCAATATCAAGTATTGAGGAGAATATGGAGAAACTCAAACTCTCATATATTGCTGATGGGACTTTAAACCATAGTGCCTCTTTGGAAAACATTTTAGCTGTTCCTTAACAAGTTAAAACTAAAAGTGTCAGTTAAACCAGCAATTCCACTCATAGTAATCTACCCAAGGGAAATGAAACAATATGCCCACACAAAGATATGTTCATGAATATTTATAGCATAATTATTCATAATAACCAAACTTGGATGCAATCCTAAATGTGCAGCAGCTGATGAATGGATAAACAAAATGTGATATAGCAATGGAATGGAATAATATTAGGCAATGAAAGGGAATGATAGGGAATGTTTGTTTTGTAAGTTCACAACTTGTTCTATGTATGTATTGTTTATGTATGTTCATGTATAAATGATATAAAAATAATAATAATAGGGTGGGTTGGGGGAAAATACTTTGTTAGTAGTAATATTTTGAGGATGCTCTTTAATCATTAGTTTAAAATGTTTCACAACAATGCAAGGTATTGGTGGTAAGGTGAGGTATGTGAGCCCTGTATGATGTTGTGTATGTTTGTTTTTCAAGTTCACAATGATTACTCTATACTTATTGTTTATTTATGTTCATGTATGAGTGATATACTTCCATAAATTTAAAAAAAATTGATGCAAACATTTATTGCCTCTGAAAGACCCATTTTAGTCCAAAGGCCCAGACAGGCTGAAAATGAAAGTATAGAAAACAATACTGAGATAATACATGCAAATAACCAAAAGAGATTTAGGCTCATAGAATAATGTCAGACAAAATGAAAACAAACAGTTACAAAAGTCAAAGAAGTATATCATATATCTATAAAAGGGTCAATATTTCAAGAACATGTAACAATTATAAACATATATGCAAGAAACAACAGAGGAGCAAAATATATGTAGGGGAAAAATGACAGATTTGAAGGGAGAAATAGAAAGTTCTACCATAATAGTTGGAGAGTTCAACTTCCCATTTTCACAAATGCATAGAAAAACAAGACAGATGATCAATAACAAAATAGAGGACATGAACAACACTATAAACCAACTACATCCAGCAGAATGTACATTCTTTGCAAGCAGTCATGGAACATTCCCAGAATAGACTATATGTTACCTCACAATGCATATAAAAACACTGAAATTATAAGTATCTATTTGACTAAAGTGGAATGAAACTAGAAATCAATAATGAAGGATAATTGGAAAGTTCCACAAATACGTGGAAATTGAACAACACACGCAACCAATGGGTCACAGATGAAATCTTGAGAGAAATTAGAAAACACCTTATGATAAACAGATATGAATACATGGCATCAAAATTTATAGGATACACTGAAAACATATCTAATAGAGACTTTCATAGCAATAAATACCTATATAAAAGAAAACAACCATCTCAAATCAATAACATAATTTTACATCTTAAGGAATTACAAAAAAAAGAGTAAAGAAAACCCAAAGCTGATAGATGGAAGGAAATAAAGACTAGCGCAGAGATTAGAGAATAGAAAAACAATAGTCAGCACAATTAAAAGGTGGTTCTTTGAAAAGATCAACAAAATTGAAAATCTTCTACAGCTAAACTGATTAAGAATAAAGGAGAGGGAAGTGGATGTGGCTCAAGATATTGGGCTCCCATCTACCACATGGGAAGTCTTGGGTTCATTTCCTGGGGCCTCTTGGTGAAGGCAAGCAGACCCACATGGAAAGCTGGCCTTCACGGAGACAACATAACATGAAAGAGACAAAGAGGAGAAACAATGAGAGAAACAGCACACCAGGGAGCTGAGGTGGCTCAAACAATTGAATGCCTTTCTCTCACATCGGAGATCCCAGGGTTGTTTCCTGTTGCCTCCTGAAGAGAAGACAAAAAGAGAAGACAAGCAGAGGCAGAGAGCACACAGCAAATGGAAACAGAGCAGACAGCGAGCTCAAAACAAGGGAGGAATAAATTTTAAAAAAAGAATAAAGGAGAATATAATCAATTCTCTAATGTTAGTAATGAAAGTGGTGACATTTCTAGAAAATTTACAGAAATATAATGGGATTTAAGAGAACACTGTAAGCAATTGTGCCTACAGTTTAGATATGTTTGACAACATGATCCAAATATTAGAAGCACACTTTGCCTTCTTTATAATACTTACTCTTAAAAATGCATTTTTCTGAAGTGGCAACGCCTGCGGTGGGAGGTGGTGACTGCCTCAATGCTGACCGCCGCCGCTCAGGAGCCAGCGTGGACACCGGTGGCACTGGTTAGGGCATCACCGCGAGCCTCAACCCCAAAATGGTGCTTCTGGCTGAGCACCTCCTGAAGCCGATGCCGTCGGGCAAGCAGATAGAGGTGGGTCCCTTCCTCGAGGCGGTGTCCTACCTGCCGCCCTTCTTCTATTGTCTCGAGTCCCCAGTGTTTACTCCCATCAAGGCAGACATAAGTGACAACATTAAGAAAATCAAGGTGGTGTAGGATACCAACGCGGCCAAGTTCCAGACTTTGCAGAATATCCTGGAGGTGGAGAAACATATGGAGTAGGGTGGGGGCGACGCTGGCACTAATGTGGTTGAAAAGAGGCCTTCGCCTCATTCTGATGCTCCTCCAGAGCATCTAGGAAGGGAAGAGGAATGAGAACCACCCCAGACTCATCAGCGTCAACACCACCAAGGCCAAGAGATGACCCTCAAGAGGTATCATGGCTGGGTCATGCAGAACATCTTCCAGGCAGCACCGTACGCAGCTTCTACAAGTTCAACTCCTTACCGTGATGGTGGAGTAATGCCTGGGGAAGGTCTGCCTCTTCCTGGTCAGCTACAAGGTCACCATGGACGCCATCTACAAGATCACCAAGATGATCGATGAGCTCAACTACCAGGTGTAGCCAGCGGCTGCCTGCCCGGAGCACACAGAAGCAGGCAAACCCAAATCACTGTGAATTGAACCGATGACCACCCACGGCCCACAAACCCAGACTGGCCCAAAGCATGACTAGTATCAGCTGGGGACAGCCTCAGTCTTTTAAAAGTCATTTTTTCAGTCTAGTATAAGGAAGCAATAAATAACTGTATTGCTTCCAAATCTCCTTTGAATTACACAGCAGCGCAGACTGACTTTTTGCCTTCCTTTCAGTGTAAAGACCCCTTAATGTTTCTAATAAATCAAGTCCTAGGGTTTTTTGTTTTCATCACCCCCCACGTGAAGCATGACTCCAACGGAATTTAAAAATAAGCACTCCTTAGAGAATCTGACTGAATGAAGTTTTAGGTATTTTAAGGACCATGGTGAGTTTGATTTGAAATTATGCAGCACCCCTATAGTGGGATTAAATATTAACAAGAACAAAAACCAAGAAACAAAACCATTATATGTTGTCCTGTGGTTTGTGCAGCCCAGCTCACAGCACTGTTCAAGATCCTGCTCTTTCTTATGTACTTTGCCACGTTTTTTGTTTGTTTGTTTTAATGTTGAAACCAACCATCTAGTCTTTGATGAAAAAGGGGCATTCATTTTAAAGCTATCTGACTCAAATGATTGGCCACAGATGACAGTATTTTCATTCTTCTGCCTAATTATTTCGTTCAGGGACAGCTTACGCAACCTAAGAAACTATCTAAAACACAAATATTCTCTCCAGCTGCTGGGACTGAAGAAAATGACTCTGCCTTAACTATTGTTTCTGGCACCAAAAAAAAGCTGTCTTTTTTATGATTCCTGGGGAAAACAAAGCAACCCCAAAGAATTGATGTGTGTTAAAAACCCAATGACCAGTGGCCACTGGAGGCTCTGGGGGCAGGGAGAGGGAAAAGCAGTTGTAATGCAGGGGCTTTTTCAGGACTTGGGAATTGTACTGAGTGACATTGCAACAACAGATATAGGCCATTTTATATCATCGTATAACATGCAGAACTGTGTGGGAGAGAGTGTGGTCTACAATGTAAACTATGGTCCATGCTTAATGGCAAAGCCCCAGGATGTGTTTATCAATTGCAATTAATGTGCCACACTAATGAAGGATGTTATGTGGGAGGTTGTGGGAGGTGTGGGAGGTGGGGTTTATGGGAATCCCTATATTTTTTTGGGTAACATGTATGTAATCTAAGTATCTTTTTTAAAAAATTAAAAAAAAAATTAAAAACCCAATGAGGAACAATTGATGATTTTTATGCAGAAATTTAATAATTTTTAATAAATAAATCTCTATTTTGGAATCACACATATGAAAAATTCATTGCTCTGAAAAACAATTTCATTGCCTATTTTTTAAAAGCAGGTATTTTGAATAATCGTGTAATCTATTATTTATCTTACTCATATTTTTATGTTACCATTTGTCTTTCCAATATGGCCATTATGCAGCATTCTTAAGGGAAGTCATGAGTGCTTTGAGTCAGGGATATGTCAATGAATGGATTTATATAGACAAATAAAGCAATAGATCTGCTCTGTGGAGTTTGTCTAGTTTAGAAGAGATAATTTAAAGTAAAGATGACAATATTAACTTGTGTGCATAGTATCTAAGGACTTCCTTTGTAGAGATGGGACAATCCTCTTGGAAATAACACATGTGTTAGATGAAACCTTAAGGATTTAACTGGGCAGTCTTAGCAAATTTTCTTGGGAAATGAATTGGTCTTATGGAGAAAATGTACAAGATCCCAGCAACAACAGGCTGTTCTTTGCAGGAACTGACAGCAGAATGAACTTTAGGCAGTTGGTTGGACAAGATTTCAGAAGGCAGAAAAAAGCATTCAGAGTCTGAAGGCCATTGTAAGCCCTATGGTCCTTGTTCGAAGGACAATGAGAACCCACTGACAAAGTTAAAGGAGAATGAGATGATGAGATATTTGTGTCCAAGAAATTCCTTCAGGTTTAGGATGCATTGACATAAGGACTAGAAATTACACCAAGAGAAAATTTAGGAGGTTATTGGTGAATTTACAATACTTGATGGTTGTACTGAAGACTTGATGAAAGAAATGGGACCTACAACATGTTGTGTAATTTGGAATATGAAGTCAGGAATAATTTAATGCACTTTTCTTGAATCCCCCTAAACAAAATATAGATGACTTACTTGGGGCCCTACTGAATCAACTTGAAGGACATCCACTAGTGCAACCTAGTACAATTTGAGCATTAAAATAATGATAACAGGAAAGAAAATATTGAAGAATATAGAATACATTAATCTTTAGTGCTATAAAAAATAATCAAGGAGAAAGCAAGACCTTTGTAAGGTAGAAATCCAAATATTATAGATGCAGTGTTGGAAATGGAAATGGAAAAATTCACCATTTGGCAAGTATCAGAGTGATGGTTGATTCAGACAAAAGGATGGTGGGTGGAGGATGAATGAGGACCACAATTTTGATGTAATATCAGAACATGTCCTCATAATCTGAGAGGACATAGTGAAAACATGTTTTTGCATATGGAGGAACCTGAGAGAAATTTCATCAGGTTATCGAGTTCATATTCTGAGTGGGTGAGACAAGCAGATCTCCTATCCTTGATGGGCTGCACTGAAGAAATCATAGTTTCATGCTGGGTTCCTACTGGGAATGTAGTGCCTAAATCACAAGAGCAAACACTGGACAGACCCATGTTGGGGTCATCTATGCTTCTTAAATTTGTCAAAGATGTGAAAATGAAAGAACCTCTCAGGATGAGCTCCATATTGAAGTTGACTGGATAAAGCTGACTTAAAAAATAGACTTTAAAAAAATATATACTTATTTTATTTATTTTTCCCCACCCCCTCATTGTTTGTTGTGTGCCGGTTTTCTTTTATGGGGAGGCACTGGGAACCAAACCCAGGACCTCCCACACAGGAGGGAGATGCCTAATCACCTGAGCCACCTCCACTCCCTACTTTGTTGGGTCTCTCATTGTGTTTTCCTCACTGCGTCTCTTGCTTATGTCATTTCACTGCAACATTTTGCTGCATCAGCTCACCATGCAGCTCACTATCTTGTCTGTCTTCTCAAAGAGGCACTGGAAGCCAAACCTGGATCTACCATGTGGTAGGGGAGAGCTCAGACACCTGAGCCACATCCACTTCCCAAAATAGACTTTTTTTAGACAGCTTGGAAAGGGTAGGAAAGTGGGTAAAAGTTGAAGGGCTCTGTATATGGGATTACAGCATTGAAGCAAAGTTGACTTCATGATTTTGGATTTTCTAGGAGAATGTTCTTGCTTTATTGATACACACACTGGAGTATATTTTTTAATACAATTTTATTGAAGTATATCTTTCATACATCTACATAAAAAATAAGTATATAGTAAAAGTTGTGAACTGAAAAAACAAACATGTATATCATCATACAGGGCTTGCATAAATGACCCCACTACTAACACCTTGCATTGTGGTGAAACTTTTGTTACAGACTATGAAATAGCATCATCAACATACTACTATTAACTATAGCCCATATTTTACATTTGGTGTATTTTCCCCCAACCTAGCAAATTATTAGCACCCTGTATTAGTATTATACATATGCTATAGTTCGTACGTTCTCATATTTGCCTCATATTTGTCCTCTTAACCACAGTCCATCTTCAAACACTGGATTCCCTGTGTGTTATAAAGCCCCCTGTTTTGTACAATCCATTCAAAGTGTATACTCAGTGGCTCTCATTTTCATCTTAGAGTTGTGCTTTCATGTTTCAGTCCATTTTAGAACATTTTCATTACACCAAAAGGAAATATCCCATGACCCCTTGTACCTCCTTATGATTGGCTTTTAGAATTGATAATTCTTTGCCTTTGCTGCAAAATATTGCAATATTACTGTTAATTATCATTTATAAGGTACATAAGTTGTAATTTTCCCATATATCACCATATTCTTAACTGTGGGATTCTTCTGATCTTTATGTCTCAGAAACAGTGTAGAGGCCTGCTCCCCTGCTCATGCAGGGAAGTCAACACTATCAGTTCCTACCTTTAACAAAAACATTCTTTGTCTGTTCATTTAACAGACAAAGCCACCTTATATTTGATATAAGCCACTGTATGTCTTCATTATCTTTCTGCTTGGATTGCTTGTGATGTTTTAATGACCCCTCACATACACACTGCCTACCTGCCCCTTTTCATGGACACACTGACCTTTACTGTGAAAAAATGCTGAATAAAAATTGTGCTGGGGATCAACTCAGGAGAAGAGCTCCTTTAGCTGTTCTCTCCCTCACCTCTCTCAACCTCAGTGTTCAGAGACATTTTTTGCACCATTGTAAGCTTTGCTGTACAGATCTATACAAGACTGCAGGATGGATTCCTGCACTTAATACTTGGTAAAAGAACATTCTTATATTTTACTAATAACCACAATCTTCATCCTCTACTGAAATCACTGTTATACATACTCTAGGTTATTCTCTAGTTTCCTTTCAATTGACATTTACATATCATAAATATCAGACATGGCTACCCCTTTCAGCCACAATCTCATTTATAAATCAGTAGTGTGACCTATACTCACTATAATGTGTTACCATCAACTCTATTCATTTAATAAGGTTATAATTAACCTTATTAAAAATTCTACATACATGGATCATCAGTTCCCATTCTCAAGACATATTCTATTTCCTAGTAACCTTTACTCTAGAGCTGGGGTTCTTAACAAAAGGTCCATATGCTTGAATTGAAATTTTAAAAAAAACTTTATTCTTGTGGGCACATGTTGGTATGGGTGCGAAATACTTATTAAATAATACACAGTATAGTGTACACTTAGTAAGGGGTCTGTGGTTTCCACTTGACTGGCAGAGGTGTCCATGGAACAAAAAAAGTTAAGAACCCCTTCTCTAAAGTTTAATCCTGTGAATTTACTCATCATATTTACTTCATGTTTGTGAGGTCATACAATATTTGTTCCTTTGTGTTTGACTTATTTCATGCAACATAACATCCTCAAAATTCATCTATGTTGTCATATGCATCCCAATTTCATTTCTTCTTACGATTGAAAAGTATTCCATTGTATGTATATACCATATTAGGTTTATCCATCCATTGGTTGATGGACACTTGGGTTGTTTCTATATTTTAGAAATGTGAATAATGCCACTATGAACATCAGTGTGCAAATATCAGTTCACATCATTGCTTTCCATTCTTCTGAGTATATTCCTAGTAAGAGGATTGCTAGATCATATGGCAGTTCTCTATTCAGCTTCTTGTTGTACCACCAAATTGTCTTTCATAAATTTGGCACCATTCTACATTCCCAAAAACAGTGAAGGAGTGTTCCTATTTCACCACATCCTCTGCCCCACTTGCAGGTTTTTGTTTTTTCCTGGCCATTCTATAAGGTGTGTAATGTTATTTCATTGTAGTTTTGATTTGTATTTACACTGGAGTATTTTTGTGAAAGGTTTGTTAGTGGGGAAATGTGGTAAAATTAAAACTATGAATCCTACTGAAGGTATCAGGAGTTCTTTGCAATTTTTATACATTTGATATATTTTAAAATAAATTACTTTTAAAACCACCATGGTGCTACTATCACACTAAAGTATTCAATGGCCAAACCTATCCAAAAGCAATTCGACTAGTGTTGTGAAAGGAATTGAACTTTTAAGAGTCTGGATGTTACTAAGGAAGAAATGTGTCATTATTATATTAGTAACACTATATCTAAGGTGTCCCGAATGATTGGGGCATCTGTGAAAACAGCAAGATATCAGTATTCTAGTTTTTCATGGGAACTCCTTCTTCTCGTTCAGGTTTTGGAGAATGTTTACTCTTTGCCCCAGGTTGGAAGCCATGGAGAAGGACATGTATTTTATACCTCCTTTCTCCAAGACAGGGGCATGCTACTCCAGATTTCATGTGTTCACATGTCTTCAAGAGATGGCTCAGACCTCAGTTCAGATTTTCTCTACTTGGCTGTCTTTTGTCAGTCTGTGCATGTGTGTCTCAGGGAATCTTCTGTCTAGTTCTTCCCTCTCCAGGAGTCCCTTAGGAGATATTGGTGGCTATAGGGCATGAGGTAATGTCTTGATCAAAGCGTTGATTTGAAAAGTGGAGAAATGCTTGGAATTTATTTTTATGTGCCAAGCTGGGAGGGGAACAAATACAACCAGGTCACTTCATGCACAAATTAACATTTATTGAATGTTTATATAATATAAGATACATAATGTATGTATGGTATCAAATGAAATATACTATGCTGGAATCAAAAGTCTCTTGTTGAAAATATATTACAAATATTTAGGCAACTTATTAGTGTGAGATGCCATATGGAACCAAGAGAAATTCATTAATAATTCTCCATAAAAATCCTCACCATATATAAAGGTGGATGGCAATTAGGCCTATCCACTTCAATGTATTTCATTAATGCAAAATTTAACTAGATATATGAATATATTTTCAACAAAATACTCACTGATATAATCCAACAGCAATGTATAGTATTTGAAAAGTAAAGCATTTGAAAATAGTTCAGCACCTTTTGAAATATTATTATGGGAAATAGGTGAGATTGTAGATATATAATGATATCTATACAAAATGATGAGATTGTAGATATATAATGATTTCACCTTTCCAATACAAAATTAAACTAAGTGCAGTCCAACTTGGACTAACTTGGAGGTGGCATATCCTGGAAATTCACATAACAAACAATTAACAGATATAAAGTATACAATTCAGGGTGTTTAGTACATTCTCACACTGTGCAAGTATCATTTCTACCAATCAACCTCTCTATACTTTTAAGAAACATCAGTCACACTGAAACAAGACATTTCAGCAAGCTAAACTTAAAAGTAGTTGAAGATCCTCACTTGGTCATGAGAAACTATACAATGTGGTAATTTTGCCATTTGAAAAAATACATATATTTAAAAAATTTGACTCAAAATTCTGCTTTTGTTAAATCCAGGAAAGCGAATTTATTATAAATTTTGAAATTTGGAATAAAATTTAAAATTAATGCAGGGAGTTGTATTACCTGTACTTGTACATTTTTAAACTATTTTTCAACTAGTTAAGCAGTGCAGGAAAAATTAAACAATAAAATAATTAATAAAAATGTTTACATAGAGGCACCATTTTCCTTGTAACCTCAAGCACTGATATGGTTTAGCCAGGGCACCCCTAATCCCAACTTACCCACTGGAAATTTACAATATTAGGAACATTTCTTTCAGTACTGTAAATACTTTTACGTTCTTTCTGAATCTATCAGGATTGTCTCCAGCAAGATTCCCAAATCCATGAAAAGTCCTTCAGCATGCCAGGTTCTGAGCTGGCAAAACCCTCAATGAATGGATACTTTGGAAAACAAGCCTTGACAAAATATTATTTGAGAAAGAAAAGCATAAACTGCATAGAAACAATGCAGAAAATGAAGTTTCTCTGCTCGCCGTTTAAGAAAAAATTCCTCTGAGAGGCTGAGATGGAAGCCGCGACAAAAGTTCTGGCTCAGCCTTGGGCACCAAGAGAAAGCTATTTACTAATGTTGGCACAGTCTGAGGAATCACAGAGCCATGGGGTCTCCTCCTTGGGACCAGCAGGAAAGAAGCTTTTGTCCTTCCTGCTGAAGTGGAGTCTAGTATGGGTATGAAAGTGGAAGCCTTCCCAGGGCAGTTTGGTTCAGAAAAGGAGGATTTGGGTGCCCCCTGCTGACCAAAGGTCCAGTGAAGCACAAAGAGTCTCTGACCTCCCACGTGGCTCTAGGGGGAGGGTCTGCTTAGCTGAATTAACACCCGCCTCCATCGCACTCACCCTCCATCCTGTCCAGTTAAGAGATGTCCACAGTGTGTGAGCACAGTGTGCTCTTAGGTTTCACAGTGTGTGGGTGTATTGGGGCTCAAGTAGGTGACCTGTCCAAAATCTCATTGCCACCTGGAAACATGGTAGGCCCAATCCAGTGTTCCCAGCCAAGGGTGCACAGAGCTTCAAGGGTCAACGAGTCCCAGCAGGGCAGCTGCTTAAGGCAAAGGGTGGTTGAGGCCCCTCCTCCACAGCCTGCTCCTTGGAACCTGCCCCAGGGAATCCCTACCCCTGTATCTAGCAGGAGGGATAGAGGAACGCAGGTTGTGGGTAAAGGAAACTCATTTGTTTTTCTTTCTTGTGAATTTATGTTAGATGCTACTATGACCACAGGGACTGAAAAATTAAGTCAATTAGATTGCAAAGCTAGATTTACACTGAGAAACTGACCTCTGTTCCTGAAAGGCTTTTGGTCCTGTGATCTGATCCACCACCAGCACCTTGAAGTACATAATTTCCACACCCTAGAAGATGTAATCAAGTATCTCAAGAGCTGGACTGCCTGAGTATTGGTCACCACCTGTCACTGTTTCTGGGGTGTCTTAAGCTCTCTCTGCCTTTCTGTTATCATCTATATATAAAGAAGAGGAAAGCAGAACCTGACTCAAAGAGCTACTGTGTAGTCCCTGTGGGAGTCTAGTAAAGAGTTCAAAATAACACCCGTGCTCCCTTTAGCTCTTTTATGATCTATTCTCATTTTTAAAAATGAATGCTGTGAGCATTTGCCATTTGAATGCACCAACCATCCATTTCATCACAATTCTTACGTCAGATTTCCAGTTTGTGGGGTTCAACCATATTTTTCCAAATTTATCTTTGTAGTAGTTACAAGACAAATGAAAACACTTGACCCTGTTACTGTGATAGCTGTGTACAATCATGTGGCAAGGAGTTGGGGGAGTGAGTGAATCATTTAACTTAAAGACTAAAGCAGTGTTACAGTAGGAGTGTATTGGACATATAACCCAGGGTGCAATATTCAAACCATGTTCTGCTAGCCCTTGGCCCTTACCTCCAGTCCTGCTTTTAAATTTTGAACTCTAGGTTACCAAGATAATCAGTTTTTAAGTGGATTTTGTCTAGTTTCATGACTAAGCTACAAGAAATGAATTTCAAAAGCACACCGGGTTAGTTAGGCCAGTAATTTATTAAGGAACGGTGAGAAGAGAAATGGGAGAAAATAACAGATCATAGGTTCCAGGTAGAGAGGAAGGGCTAAAGAGTGATAAAGAGGGCTGATTTATAGAATACAATTTTCCATTATAGATTCCCAGTTTTACTTGCATATTGATCCAGGTGGGGGGTGAAGAAGGCCTGAATACAGCACAAACAGGCACTGGGACAGGGCTAAGGCAAGAGAGAGCAAAATGCTTTTGATTACCCAACCCATCAGTACCCCAGGAGGGTCCAATGATAAGGTCCTTGGAGAATATCCGGGGCTTTTCCTGGCTTCTGGAGGAAATCTCATTCTGAGTGGGATTTCTTGTGAGGGTCTTCCAGCAGCCATCTTGGGAGTATTGAAGAACATGTGTTCAATGGTGACAATTTTTTTTCTGCCAGGTTCCAGATCCGTCTATTGATTCCCTATCTAGCCTGCTTCAGTTTCACATCCCTTTGTCTTGGCCACTCCTAAGTAGGAACTAAAGTTAAATATCTTACTCTGACTCAGTGTTTTCTGGGTTGGGATAAATCAGGGAATGGATGTCCCCAACTATGTTCTCCAATCCCCATCCAGTGTTAACCTGTGGCTCAGGCTAAGCCAGTTGAGGAAAGCACACTAATAGAGAAGAGCTTCTGGCTAAACCATGAGCTCCAACTCCTGGAAAGCTCCTAGGTTTCAGAATTCCTGTATTTGAATAAAGGGACTCAAATTAGCTATTGGATTTGGGAGCAAAGGCAAAGCATTTCATCTCAAAGAGAAACTAAGCCCTTGGAGACTACCAGAATCAGAACAGGTTAGAGCCTGCTCTGGAAGACACACTTAACTGTTTTGACTATACCTTCCATCTGAGCTCAAAAGGTTCCTACGGTATACCCAATACCATACCTGGTCTCATCAGGTAAATAATCCATATGTTGAAATAGAAAAGCCTTCCATATACTTACCCTTATTGATCTTTCCACTTTGAGTAAAGGGCAGGGGTCTGAAGAGGGAGTTGGAGATTTGAGACATGTGGGGAATGCAGAGGCACCCTGATATGAACCCTGGGATTCTGCAAGGCCCCAGAAAGAAGCCAGAGAAATTATGGCAAAATCATGGTGGCTGCAGGTCCCCATGTCAGAGGAAATGTAGAATGGGATGCCAACTATGATTTCATACTCACAAATGTCAGAGTTTCATACAAAAACAAAGGACAAACTATTCCAATGATATTTGTGTTTTCCACAACATGATCAGCTGCATGTACCATAATATACAGGGTACATTGATTGTACAATATGAATGAACATTCAAGATGTCACTGCTGCTCTCAGAGCTAAGCCACTTGAAAGGTTGACCCAGAGACCAGCTCTGTGGTCTTGTTTATAGTATGATTGATAATTATACTTCATAGCTCATTTTATAGAGCATTGGGATATGGCATTGAATGACTATGTGGGAAATTGTATATATGCTATATGTATTTATGTGTATATATGTGTGTGTAGTTTGTGTTGTGTATATAAATCAAGTAAATAAAACTATATGCATGTATTGTATACACAAATAGAAAAATAAATTTTTAAATGTATATAGGCATGGATATATGTATGTATTTTGGAACAAAGAGAGTGAATCATTTTTATAATAGGAGTGTTTATCTCTTTGAGATGAGTGTAAAAGAGGTCTTTTCCATTGATGTAATGGAGGGTGTGAAATTTTCACCTTCCAAGTGTAACTGAGGATATCTGGACCACCCAAGTCATGTCTGGAGCTTTCAATCTCAAGGGTCACACTGACTTGGCAATAAAGGAAAAGCTGGGATGACTCGTTGTGGCATAGTGTTAAACAACTCAGTATTTGCAGCTACATTGCCTGGGTTTCCACCCCAAGTGTTTAACTTTTTAGATGAAACACTTGGGGCAATTTGTTTATCCTCTCTGTCCCTACATTTATTCTTCAGAAATTGGGATTGATGATAGTGTCAACCTCAGAGAGTTTCCAGGAAGATTAATACTGTAACATGTTTAGAACAAGTCCTGGAGCATCCCACTCAAATGTTAGGTTCTTACTATTATTTTCTTTAATTCTCAAATGAATCATGATAGATGATCATAGATCACAATTTTATGGTATAAAGAAGGACCCATCTCCCATGAGCCCTCTCACTCCATTCTTTTTTTTTGGAACATTCCTTACTCCTAAGGGACCAGTTGCAATATTTACCAATGCTTATCTGCCTATCATTTAAATTTTCTGTCCTCTTAGCTGCTACAGATTTTTCTAATTATTTGGTAAATGGAATGGCCGTATCCTCCTATCCTGCCAACTAGTACTACAAATACCTGCAACCTTAGAGTTTTTTTACCTTATCTAGGGCCACAGCCCATTCAATCCACCCCTTCCTCTCCAAAGTAAACAAATACCCTACCCCAGATACTCAACAAGCAAAAACACAAAAAATACAACTGTATTTCTTTCTCATCCTATTTAGATTGTCACTGTCTTATAAAATCTTAAAATCTCTTACTATTCTCTCGTTTTCCTTGAAAAATTCTATCAGTGGATGAGCCCCACCCTTGGCTTTACACTTGCACAATTCCACCAAACAAGACTGCTGGACAAAATATCACAAAATACCACACATGGAGGAACATAAATTCAAAATTATATGCATACTAAATAGGCAATAAGTATTGTACAGAAGCCATTAATTTAATATTTCTTTAATAAAATAATCTCCCCAGAAAGCACATCTAAATCCAATTTTCTCAATATTCTTCCATCCTTTACTCCCTCTTCTTTCACCTTATAATCTTACCAAAAAATTCATTGAGAAAACAGATTCCTTCAGGAAAGAACTGAATCACCTTCTTGCCTCCTAAAAAAAATGGGTACCAACTGCACCCATCCCATCCTTCCTTGCTCATTTTATTAGACAAATGTCAAACCCTAACAAAAATATTTTTACTGCATAAAGTCTCATTTTTCTTGGATATGGGGGCTATTTTAATTCTGGAAACAGAAATACAGCCTAAAACTTTCTGTTATACACATTCAGTTATAAAATTCACTGGTGTTAATGACATACACAAAGTTGTGCTCTGATTACCATCATCCATTATCAAAATTTTTTTATCACCCCAAACAGATACTCCATATGAATGAAATATTAATGCCACTTTCCTCACCCCCTCCCAGCTTCTGGAAACCTCTATTCTACTTTCTATCTCTAATAATTTACAGATTCTATTTATTTCATAAAAGTAAGCTCATGGGAAGTGGATGTGGCTCAAGTGGTTGGGCTCCTGTCTACCAGGTCCTAGGTTCCTGGGTCCTCCTGGTTAGGTCAAGCTGGTCCATGCCCATGGAGAGCTGACAGCCCATGCCTCCACCTGAAGAGAGCTGATGGTCTGCGCCCATGGAATGCTGATGGCCCATGCCCACAGAATGCTGATGGCCCACGTCCATGGAAAGCCCATGGCCCATGCCCATAGAGAGCTGGTGCAGCAAGATGATGCAACAAAAGGGAGACAAGCAGACACAGAAGAAATGTGGAGCAAATGGACACAGAAAGCAGACAGTGAGCACAAGCAGCAAGAGAGGGAATAAATAAATTTTTTAAAAGTAAGCTCATACAATATTTGTCCTTTTGTGTCCAAGTTACTTAACATAATGTCTTCAAGGTTCATCCATGTTGTAGCATGCATCGGAACTTCATTTCTTTTTATACCTGGATAACATTGCATTTTATGTATATACCACATTTTGTTTACCCTTTCCTCTGTTGAGAGATAGTAATATTGCTTTCACCTTCTAGCAATTGAGAATAATACTGTTATGACCATTGGAATACATATGTCAGTTCAGGTTCCTGCTTTCAATTCTTCCACATTAAGACTGTGAGATTGCAGGGTCATATTGCAATTCTATAAATAACTTTCTGAGTAAATCTCAAATGGTTTACCAAGATGAGTGCACAATTTTTTACATACACCAACTATATATGAGTGTTCTTATTTCTCCACATCTGCTTCAACACTTTTTATATTCAGTTTTTTAAATATTAGTCATTCTGGTGGCTATAAATGGATATCTTGTGGTTTTGATTTGTGTTTCTATACTGGCTATTGATGTTGAGCTTCTATTCATGTGCATATTGGCCGTTTGTATTTATGGAGATGTGTCTTTTTTATTTTTATTTTATTCATTATTTCTCCTTTTCTCTTTGTAGATTCTTTTTTTTTTTGAAGTTATTTCCTTTGCACTTTTTTTTTACGTCTTACATTTTCTTATGCTTAGGGGATACTGTATGACAGGTAGGAAGCAGGAAGTGTAACAGAAACTGAAGCCTGGCACCAGCCCTTTCTCCAGAATTTGTTATAAGTCAGCTTTCTCTCTCATCTATCATAACTACATCTTAAAGCTGGATGACAAATTAACATCTATTTTGTTTGAGGATATGGTATTTTAATGCTATTAGTCATAGTAAAACTCACTGACTAAATTCTATCTAACACTTCTGGAAATAGCGACTAATAAAGGAAAGCCTATTAAATTATTCCAGAAAAACTGCCAGATATCTAGTAAAAAAGATTACAGAATTAAAGGACCATCTGACTGCTTAATGAAAGAAGACAAGCATAAACACACATAATTGTGAAATTTCTTCACACTAGGCAATTTTTGAAAAGATAAATCTAGGAAGGGATAATATACAAAGATCATGATCAGAGTGGTGACAGACTTCTATATATCAACAGTAAAATCACAGGGGGTGGATTCAATACTCGATTGTTTTGTAAATTCACATCTCAAAAAAACTTTTCTTTTTTAAAAATGTTATAGGACTAATAGATATTTGCTTTAAGAAGCCAAGCAATATAGTTTGGTTATAAACTGTTTTTAAAAAGTTTGTGGGTCCCTCTTCCAATCCTATTCCCCTGAAGGTGCCAATGTTAACAATATAGGGTGATTCCATCTGTATCGTTCTCCATGCACAGACAAATGTAAATAAAAATATATACAAAAAAATTCCTAGGTAAATGAACTTCCATGAAACAGGGACCCTCACCAAAGGGGAGAGAAAAATAGAGTCCTAGGATAAAAGCTGCAGCAGAAAGCCAGAACCTCCAGGACAAAGGCCTTCAGTTTGGATACAGCTCTCAATATATGAGGCCCTTCATATCAATATGTCACTTAAACCTTATAACAGCTTTTGAGATATGCCTTATCCTTCTATTATAAATCAGGAATTGATGCTTGAAAAGATTTAGTAAGTTGGTGTGACAATTTGAAGCTTTTGGGGATCCCAGAAAAGGTCATGTTCTTGGAACTAATCCATTCCTGTGGGTGTAGTTCTTGGTCCTTTTGCTGGAGTCCTTTAAAATGGAAGACAGAAAGCAGGGATACACAGAGAAAAAGCCATGGAGATTGAGAGAAACAACCCAGGAGCTGAGAGAGGAATTTGGGAAAGAGCAAGCCTAATAGAGGCAAAGTGCTTGCTTAACCAAATAACTGGAATCCATAACCTACTTAAGTTAATATATAAAATTAACCATCACAAAGGACACTATTTGAAATATACTTACATGAGCCTTGGTTCTCTTTCGACGTTTTCATTCCAGGAATAACAATCTATGCATTGATTTCAGGCAGAAAAAGAGGACATGAAAAGCAAGAAATGATATCCATCCAAAATTTCTGCAAGAGGAGCACATCCACCATTGTGTCAATGGTAAGCTTCATGGGTGTGAAAGCTGACTACCCAGAGATGTCATGAATTCAGCACAAGCATCTGAGAGCAATTAGAGGTGGGAATAATAATTGGACAGTGTGAATATAGGAAAGAAATTAACTTGAGCTAAAAATCATACCATGAATTGAGTTCCTCTCACATTACATTTGAATAAGACTGGATCATACACCTAACCTTTAGAACATAATATAGCCTTCAAAATTAATCAGATAGTTCTGAGCTGAGCTGGTAAAAAAGAGAAAAATCTATGTGCATGCAGGAGAGCAATTCACCATATGTCTGTAAATAACATGAGAAAGATTTTAATTGGAGTCTCTCACTAAATGATCAACCTTGAATTTGTATGTAGAGAAGTTAATGAATAAAAATATGAGCCAAATTTTAACAGCCTCTTATCCCTACTAACAGCAGAGATATCACACTGGAGAGGAAAACATTGAATGCAAGGATTTTGCAGGTTTCCCTCAGATTTCCTCATTGACCCAACATATTTTAACTCCTATGTTTAAAAATCCCTATGCCCCCAATGTGGAAAAGCTCTCCATGGCTGGTAATTGTTTAATCAACTCAAGCAAATTTACAGTAGAGGTAAATCATATAAATATTATGAAGTCTTTAGTTATTGCTCTTAGACATGATAAAATTCACACTGGAGAGAAAATTTATAGATGTAATGGATGGGGGAAAGAATTTCACCAAAGCACTGATTTTTATAAACACCCAAAGAACTCACACTGGGGAGAGACCCTATAAATCTAGGGAACTTGGGAAACACTTAGCCAGACTGCTACCTTGCATTCCTATGAAAGATTTCACATGGGCAAGAGATTTAATGTCTGTGTAGAAGAACCTTCGGATATCTTTCATCTTTCACTCAACACAAGCAAATTCACCCTGGAGAGAAACCATATGAATAGTGTATGTATGGGGAAGCTTTTGGTCAAAATTCTGCCATTATATGACATGAGAGGACTCACAGTATAAATATATCAAAAGTAGAAAAGTCTTCAAGCCATAGTGCCAACATTTAAATAAACCAGAATTCTCACACAGGGTAGAAATTCTACATCAATGTAATCCATGTGGATATGCTTTTATTATATATCCTTAAACAACATGAATGAACTCCATTGGAGAGAAAACTCTATGTATGGAATCATAGAACATAAAAATCAGGAGAACCCAGGCCTAGTGTGCACAAGAAAGCCCTGAATAGGAATAACCACAAAACAGGAAATAATACAAGATGCCTTTACCAGATATTTGAAGCCTTGTATTAGTCAGGGTTCTCTAGGGTAACAGAATAGACAGGCAATATCTGAAAATAGTATGAGAGTTTATAAAATTGTCTCACATGACTGTGGGATGCATAAGTCCAAATCTGTTCTCAATGAGTTCTCCAGGAGATGCTTTCCATCTGAAATAGAGCTGTAGTTTCTCTCTAAATGCTGAGCTTACTCCTCCTTTTAAGACCTTCAACTGATTGGATGAGATGTCACTCATTGCAGATGGCAATCTCCACATTGTACATGTAATCAGCCATATATGCAATTAATTCACTGATGTTGAAAGTCCCTGAAATGCCCTTGTATTGCAATTAGCCCGATGATTCCTTGACCAAACTGGGCACCATTACCTGGACAAGTTGACTCTTTTTCCTAACCATCGAATTCCACCCCTTGTTAACTTGGCAGCTATATACATCACCTTAAAACATACTTATTCTCTAAATAAAAACAATAACAGACATATATATATATTTATATATATATATATATATTTCAATTAACAATACTCAACTGTCATGTATACAAACAGAAATGTACTAAATCCCTCCAGAATAGGGTGCAAGTCCTTTGGTAATATTAACTCTTAAATTTTTTTTTTTTAAGATTTATTTATTTATTTATCCCCCCCTTGCTGCTTGTGTTTGCTGTGTCCATTTGCTACTTGTCTTCTCTGTGTCTGCTTATCTCCCCCCTGCTGTGAGGTCCTGCTGCATCAGCCCACCGTGCCACGGGCTGGCCTGCCCTCACAAGGAGGCCCCAGGGAAGGGAACCCGGGGCCTCTCATATGGTAAACAGGAGCTCTATCCATTGAGCCACACCCGCTTCCTGCTGTGAAGTTGCTGCATCAGCCCACTGCTCGGCTCAGGCCAGTGTGCCCTCACAAGGAGGCCCCGGGAAGCAAACCCAGGGCCTCCCATATGGTAAACGGGAGCTCTATCCATTGAGCCACACCCACTTCCCTAACTCTTAAATTTGACATCCTTAAATACAATGACATGAAACTAATACAACTTATGTTATATGATAAGGAAAAAAGGGAAGAAAACAAAGATAATCATGTTATGTTCATTAACAAACATACTCATAACAAAACAAGGAAGAAATCTTCATGAGTCTTATAGTCCTTGTTTCTGTAACTGGCCACCTGGTTGACATTCATATTTATCACTGCCTTCTTCCACAACCCATACCATGTTCCCTTTACTCTCAGCAAGCACATCTTCTTGCAGATTGTAGAATGACTGAATACCTGAAAGTAACTTGTTTTTCTCCGTTGCTAGGGTACAAAAGAAAGAATTATATGTAAATTAGAGGGTAATGAGATGCAACCCTCTCTTGGTGTCTGTAGGGACATGAAATGCCTGCTTCCCCCCTCTCACTATTTTTTTGCATATATTGCTGCAAAAGGTGGGGTGAAATTGGCCAGCAATCCATCCTGGAAGTTTCTGCTACAGCACACACAGGACCCTAGGCATAGTAATCATTTACCTATATACATGATGCCCCTCACTGCTCTGGGAACCCACATGATTCCCCCTGTACGTACGCACTCACTATTATTCATTTACTAGGTTACATGCACCCTTGAGATGCTCTATACATTAGCTAGACTCTTTGTGCTGTCTAGCCCTATATAATCTTTGTTTCCCTGCTGCATGGCATGGTAGCTACCTGATTAGCTGTCAATGGGACATGTGAGTAAATAAATGGCATGATTGTTGCTGATCTTCCCATGTGGTTTCTCTGAAATATCAAAGTATTGAGTCTGCCTTTTTGGGCTTGACCTTTTGAGTTAGAGTGCCAAATTCTGTTCCTGTTGAAACAATGAAGTATGAAAACCAGCTTCAACTGGTAGGCCATACTTGCACAAAAGGCTGTCCTCATTTCAACTTGCTTAATTAACATAGTAAAATCCCCACCCTAGGGTGGAGTTATCTGTCCTTTTCTAGATTATACAATGTATGTGCAAGTGTGATTTCCTGAACATATGAATCATACAATTATCTAACCAGCTATGTGTGTTCATCCATATGCATAAAAGCTAATGCATAATCAAAGCAGATGCTAAATAGAAACTTGGGCATTTAAGCAAGAGTGAAACTGCAGCATGGGAAGTTAGGTCTGAGTCACTTTAGACTAACCTTGTCTCCTGTCTGCAGACATAATAAATGTAAGTTCTAACTCTTGTGTTTAAATTTTCTTCTTGCCATCTCTGATTGTCCATAAAAACCCAGCTTTGGGGCCTAACACTACTTCCACTTTATAATGGAGTCCTACTGTGCGCATCCAACTTTATAGTTTGGCGGGTCAAACAATGTCCAGCTCTTGATAAGCAATTGAGGTCACATGGTAACTTGGTGGCCGATGGTTAAGCATTCAGTCTCTAATAAAGTTCAGTAGCAGGCCAAAAGCTGTTTTTCAAAAGGAGAGTAGTTATCTGCAGAAGATGTCAGGGCTTTACTCCTAAATCCTAAGAATTCACATTGTGATTCTCTTTTGGGGACCTACCACAGGTTCCAGATGGCTTCTCTATTTACCACTGACCCTTCCAGCACAATTGGATCTCCTAGATTACATGGCCCAAGTGTCAGTGCATCTCGCACAGCAGCCTGTGCTTTTTATAGAGCTTCCCCTTGTTTGGGTTCCCATTCAAAACCAGCAGCTTTTCTGGTCACTCAGTAAATGGGCCAGAGTAGCACATCCAAAAGGGGTATATGTTGTCCACAAAATCCAAAGAGGCCAAGTAAGCATTGTTCCTCCTTTTTGGCCATAAGAGGGGCCAGGTGCAACAGCTTATCCTTCACTTTAGAAGGGATATCTTGACATGCCCTACACCATCAGACACTTAGAAATTTCACTGAGGTGGAAGGCCCTGTATATTTGTTGGATTTATAGCTCAGTCTCTCTCATGCAAATGCCTTACCAAAAATCTACAATAGTTCCTACATCTTGCTTACTAAGTCCAATAATGTGATATCATCAATATAATGTAGCAATGTGGTGTTTTGTATGAAGGAGAGATGATCAATGTCCCTGCAGACAATATTATGACATTGGCCTGGGAGTTGATATACCTCTGAAGTATGTCAGTGAAATTATAATGCTGCCCTTGCCAGCTGAAAGCAAACTGTTTCTGGTGGTCTTTATTAACAGCAATTGAGAAAAACGCATTTGCCAGATCAATAGCTGCATACCAGGTGCCAGGGGATGTGCTGATTTTCTCAAGCTGGAACAGCAGCTGCAATTCAAGTCACCACGTGGTTACAATTATGATAATCCACTATAATTCTCCAAGATGCATTTGTTTTCTGCACAGGCCAAATAAGCAAGTTGAATGGGTATGAGGTGGGAATCACCACCCCTGCACCCTTCAAGTCTTTGATGGTGAACTTATCTCTGCAATTCCTCCAGGAGCCCAGTATTGATTTTGATTTACTATTTTGGTATGTACAACTGGTTCTAGTGGCTTCCACTTGGCCTTTCTTACCATAATATTCCTCACTCCATAGTTCAGAGAGCAAATATTGAGATTCTGCCAGTTGTTGAGAATGCCTATTCCAATTATATGTTTTGGAAATAACCACAAAATGGGTCCAGGGACCCACTGGATCCACTGTGAGATGGAACTGAGCTAAAACTCCATCAATCACCTGACCTCCATAAGCCCCTATTCTGACTGGTGGACCACAGAAACCTTTTGGATCTCCTGGAATTATTATCAGTTTTGAGCCAGTGTCTAATAATCCCGAAAATATTTCATCATTTCCTTTTCTCCAAGGCACAGTTACTCTGGTAAAAGGCCATAAATCTCACTGGGGAAGGCTGGGAGGAAGATTAACAGTACAAAGTTTTGGCAATGAAACAGAGTCCTTCCCCAAGGGGACCCATCCTCTCCTTCATTCAAAGGACTCTGTGTCTGTAAACTGTCTCAATTCTGGGACTTGATTAAGAGGCTATGACTCTCTTTTTCTATAATTCAAATTAAGATTCTGTTCACTCAACCTAGAATTCTTCTGCTTATACAGATCAAGTAGGAATCTATTTCACTTCTAGATTTCCCATCATCTATTAACCAATGTCATAGTCTATGCACCTCAGAATCTTTTGACTGATGCTTTGAGCCTGCTTTTCATTGTGATAGCCACACCCACCTTGTCTTTGGTGATTAAGTGTTGCAACTTGGTTTCTGCTGGCCTGGGATCCAATCATCCCCATAGTGTTTAAGGATCCTATTTCCCTGACAGCATTTGCCATGGTAATATCTGGTCTATAAAGAAGAACGACCACAGAGATCTTCAGGGAACATGTAGTTTCACAAATTTATTCCTCATAGTCCTGGTGAAAGATGTGTTCTCTGGACATTCCTGGGATGGGTGGGCAGTTCTAAATGGTAAATCCATTCTAACATTCAAATCTCTACAAGCTTTTGTATCCCCTCATCTATAGTGTACTAGGGTAAATCAGGCACCTCGACCTCAGGCAATAGTGACTGTCTTTTGGTCCATGTTTCAGCCAGTCACCCAAACAAATTGTTAGAGCCCTTTCTAACCCCTTGAGCTATAACAATGAATCCAGAATCTCTGCTTAGTTAAACCATATCAATAAATTCAGCCTGATATAACTTTATATTCCTTCCACCATTATGTGACATCCTTAATATCCATTCCCACACATATTTCTGATTTCTTTCAATATAAATTGTAAAACTCATGCAGTTCTTTTGGAGTATAGTGTACTTCCTCATGGGCCACACTTTTACTTCATCTTTAGGGGCTTGTTATGACTTTAGTTATAGGTCTGGAAGAAAAGATGGGTGTTAGGAGTGGGTAAAAAGAAGCATTAGACATGTCTTTCAAGTCAATTATCTTAGGGCATTCCATTGCAGATTCATCTGATGAAACCAGATTAATCTCTTCAGGTGGGGATTGATAGCTGACTCTTTTGGGGCTAGCTGTAGGTTGGGTAGCTGTCTCCTCAGGTAGGGAGATGGTAAAGTGGCTGTTTCCATAGGGAAGGCTATTACAGGCTTATCTGGAAAAGTCTCAGCAGAATTTAGGGTTTCAATGTTCCCATTGCCATCATCAACCCATATGTCTCCATCCCAATCTTCAGGATTCCATTCCTTTCCAACCAATGCCTCACTTTAACAGCAGACACCCTGCAAGGTTGAGATTTTAGTTACTGTTGTAACTCTGATGCTCACACAATGAGACTCTGGTTCTGGTTTTCAGAGATCTCAAGTCTGGCTACATGAACATTTTCTTTCAGTGCCACGCATAGAAACTTTCACATCATTCATGCAGCACTTAAGTTGCAGATTTGAAGCCTACAGCTCATTCCTTTCTTTTGTAACTGTATCCAGTGTATTTAGGAACATCCAGCTAATATCATTTTAACATTTAACTCTATAAAACTCTGTTAAGGTGTTAGAAGCACTCTGAATCAGAGCCTTGTCTCTTATAAGCATGAAAGTAGTCATATCCAGTGGTGATATTTTGTATATCTCTATTGCCAACTCACACCATGGACTGTCAGTGTCTTGTTGATTATTGGAAACAGAATCATTAGTGCCCTTGAATATAATCAGAGTAGAGAGTCAATTGGAAAAATCCCCAAACCAATTCATAAATCCTATTTTTCCAATTTTATTGATACATATTAATAAAGCATACATCCATCCAAATAGTACAATTAATGGTATTCAGTGTAATCACATGTTTGTGCATTCATCACCCCAATCACTCCCAGAGCACTTTCATTATTCCAATAATAATAATAATAATAAACCAAACTCATCACCTCAATTCTGATTCTCAAGGACCACTTCTGGTACCAAGCTCTATTAATTAGGGTTCTCTAGGGAAACAGAACTGACAAGAGATATATGTAAGTAGTTTGATATTTTGTAAAATTTTCTCTCATAACTGTGGATGCACAAGTCCAAATCCATAGAGCAGGGTACAAGCCAAAGACCCCAATGAAGTTCCTTTATTTGTTCCCCAGGAGATGCTGTGTATCTGAAATAAAGATGTAAATTATCTCTTTGAATGCTGAAATCACTTCTTTTAAGGTCTCAAACTGATTTTATGAGACGTCACTCATTGCTGATGGTGATGTCCTCAGTTGATTTTAGATGTAACCAGTCATATGTGCAATCAATTCACTGATGATAAAATCCATGAAATGCCCTGTATTGCAATTAGTCTAGTGCTTGCTTGACCAAACAACTGGGCACCATTACCTGACCAAGTTGACACATTAGCCAAGTCATCACAAGCCTATTGAATTCAAACTAAAGAAGCCATTCAGTGAAATACGTTTGAGAATTCCTTTTCTCTTAGAGCAACACTTGTAGAATACATACTGATTCATACTCTATTGTAAACACTTATTTTCATGAATGAATGAAAATCTTCAGTGTTCACTCATTTTGTATTCAACATGAAAGTTCTCACACTGAGGAGAAACCAAGCCTGATATCATAATAAAAAACCTTCAGCTGGATTTCCTATCAGAAAACCCAGACTGGGAAACCAAACCAAAAATTCTTTCTAGCCTCTTTTTACCCACAATTCATCAGAAAATTCAGAATTTGGTTAAATGGCTTGTTAGTTTTTTTAAATGTGGGATTATGAAATGAGCTAGGAATGTTTCATGTGGCATTTTGTGACAAGTAATAATAAATGAGATCCAACCCTTTTTAGTAGATTCTTTTTTTGAAATTTGTAAGCAGTAAAAGTTTTTCCTGAAAAATCTAATAGGTTTTTCACATTTTAGTTTTTTCTTTAGCTGCAAACATAATTAAACAGACTTTGGTGAATCAGAAAATCACTTTGGCTGTTTACCAAAAAGTGTACAATGCAAAATGAGTCTCAACTATTATATATATATATATATATTCATGGCTAGGAGGAATGAAAACATGGATAAATAAATACACATATATAAATAAAATGGTATATAAATTATGCTTTTAAAATATTTAATATTGATGTAATACTTTAAAGAAACAACAAATTAATGTATTTTCAAAGAAATTGGTTTAGCTGTCTTCTAGGATTGTGGCTACATTGGCAAGAAAATTCACCAGAATAAAAAATGAGGCAGTGATTAATTCATATATTGGTATTTTACTGTCAAAGTTCTTGATAAATAATGAGAAAGTGATTACAGGAAATGAGTATGGTAGTTTGAAATGATGAATTGCAAAAAAGAAATACGGATTATGGTTGTAAACTGGTCTGTTCCTCTGGGCTAATGATACCCTTAGATTGTATTGAATTCAGAGGGTTTCACTTCTACTTGATTAAAATATGACTAGGGCTTTGATTGGGCCATGTCACTAGGATGTCATGTCCTTGCCCCATTTGTGGGTGGGTACTCAGGAGAAAAATGTGGGATTACGAAATGAGCTAGGAATGTTTCATGTGGCATTTTGTGACTGTGACAAGTAATAATAAATGAGATTCAACCCTTTTTAGTAGATTCTTTCTTTGAAATTTGTAAGTAAAAGTTTTTCCTGAAAAATCTAATACGTTTTTCACATTTTAGTTTTTTCTTAAGCTGTTTTATGGGGACCAAGGGGTGTCTAAAACACTAGAGGTTGGCTGCACTACATTTCCCTGTGAGCATATACATGAGTAGCTAGGAAAAGGGGTCATAACACCCATATTACCCTTAAGGATAATGAAATTCACAAGTGTTTGGGGATTACTGGCATAATTGTGTCATGTAGGAGAATAATTATCACTTTAAATCACTTTATCTACTCATTCATCAAACTTTTAATATTATTAATGAAAGTTTATTGAGGGTTACAAAATTCCAGACCCTTGTTTGTTTTGGGATTTGAGTGAGTTTGAGGATTTCAGGATTGATCAAGAAAGAGACAGGAGGTATGGCATTAATACTCAAGAAACATTATTGAGTGGCAGCTATACAGGGTTTCATGAGAGAACAAGTTCCTTCCTCAGGAGAACTCCTTTACAGAGTGAGTGGTATGATACCATGACCCAGATGGGGTGCAGGTCAAGAAAACAGCCAGGTGAGAGGATATTTGGAGATTTCACTCAGCAGTAAGGTGGGAAGTCTCTGGGACAGAGAGTGCCAAATCACAAATGTTCAGTGCAGTTCTGTGGGGTATGAAAAGAAGGCAAACTCTAAATGGCTAAAAATCCAAATTAGGCTTATATTTCTTAAATTGTATATATAAGATTTGAGTTTGGTGTCAGCAGGCTTTGTGCTTGTTAGGCCCAGGGCTCCTGCCCTGTCCCCCTCCTCTTCACACCCTCCTTCTTCCCCTCTTCCTGCAGGTGCACATTCCTAATTGATACATACCCAGAGCCTCTGCCTTGTTCCCTCCCCAAACATTCCTGTCAATAGCAAAGTAGCAACCCATATCTGAGGAGTGCTAATGGAACTACAAACCCCATTAGAATGATCTCTCCCTGAACTTAAAACTGCAAAGCTAGCATAAACCATCACAAACTAACCCCTTTTTAGTCTAGCCCCAGAACAAGTTAGAAAACTCTCCTCCCCTCCCCTCACTGCTGTTGTCTATTTCAGACACAGCTCACCTACTCAGCTCATTAAAAGCTTTACTTGAATAAACCTTGGCTGTCTATCTGATTTCTAAGATGCTTCCCTTCCTCAACATCCCTCCAAACCTAACACTTTTGGTGTCAAAACCTGGGAGCCGAGATCAAGGGAGCCCAATTCTCTAGTTCCTTTTCCATCCACACAGGCAGGTTTCTTCAGGCTGACGCCCTCTACCATTCTCAGTTGTCCAGGACAACTCTCACAAAATACTGGGTAAGGAGCATCAAACTTTTCCCACGCATATGACACCATCTTCTGTTCTGCTCTCAGTTGTCTAAGACAACTGTCTCTCTCAAAACACCTAGTGCCAGATAGAGGTCTGCCGCAGGGTCCTGGACCCTCCATTCTATGAAGTGACTAGACAGAGGGGCGCCCCCCTTTGGTACTCTACTGCATATCTGAACTGACAAGACACAGGGTTGGACACTCCCTTTGATCCATCAGCATCTTGGGAACCCTGTAAAATCTCCTTAAACCCATGGGCAAGATCCAATCCATTTCCACTAAAAACACACCCCTTGGGTGCCTCTTCTGAAGTCTTAGAAACCTTGGTTTTGAATCTGATCTCTGGCCAAAAAGACTCATCCTTTACTGTAACACTGCCTGGACTCATTACCAACTCAATAACAAATCCATCAGAAAATGGGACCTTAAACACCCACATTCTTACAGACCTCAATAATTATTGTCATAGTGTAAACAAGTGGAGCAAGATACCATATGTCCAAGCCATTTTTGAGATGTGCAGTTGCCCCTAACTCTGTCAGTTCTGTCTCAATTTTCAAATTCTTCTTCTTCACTACTTTTTCCCAAAAAAACTTTGTTCCCCTCCTGAGGCTTCATCAGAAACAACCTACAGTCTGGTGAAAGAATCTATACCCCCTCCCAAAACACCCACTCAGCCTGCTGCTCTGGGCCTCTCTGCTCCTCCCACTTTTCTCCCTCATCCAGAAACTTCCCAGGCCCTGGACTCCACTTCCAGTCAGATTCACCAAACCCCATTTGTATCCATGCTCCCTTCTCCGTCTCTGATTTCTCCCAAATCAAGCACCATCTCGAATCCTATTCCTCTGATCTTTCTCACTTTATCCAAGTATTTCAATACCCAACTGTCCCTATTAACCTTAATTGGTGAGACCTCTACATCATTATTTCTACCTGTCTATTCCCAGAGGAGAAGGAACATATTTAGCTTGCAGCCCAGACCCATACAAATAC
>JAQZBX010005529.1:29922-56234 GCA_029593785.1 Cabassous unicinctus
TTCTTTCCACCTGTCTATCCCCAGAGGAGAAGGAACATATTTAGCTTGCAGCCCAGACCCATACAAATACCCTAAACCAACAAAATGCTGCCAACAGCCCTATCAGAGACACAGCAGTCCCCCAGGAAAACCTAGCCATAAATCTTCCACCATCCAGAATTCCCAATAGACACTCCACTGCAGGCTGTTGGGAAAAAGCTCACTAGGACCATGTTTCAAATGCAAAAATCCTGGCCACTGGGCTAAGCAGTGCTCAAATCCACAACCTCCTCTGGGGCTATGCCCGTTATACAAGCAGAGAATCCACTGGAAACCCAATTGTCCCTAGGCCTCTAAGGCAAAAAGGCATTAGTTACCCAGTCAGACCCAACCCCAAGCTTCAACCTCCCAGACTTTCTGGGACTGGCAACTGATGATTGAAAGTGCCCAGAATCCACTCAAGCCCCGATGCCCGACTCCAAAGCAGAACCTCGGGTAACTCCAATGGTGGAAGGTAAGCCAAATTCAGTTCTTGTTAATAAGGAAACCACTTACTCTGTCCTTCCTGAATTCCCTGGAACCTTAACTCACTCCTCAATTTTAATAGTGGAGTGGGGGTCAATGGAACAGTTTCACAACCCCTCACAATCCCTCTTTTGCCGTACTCACTAAAAAGCCACCTGTTCATCCACTCACTCCCTCCTTTGCTCCCCCTTTTCTATCAAGCTCTATCAATCCAAAATTTTGAAATACTAAAATTCCTATCATTGCTGCCCACCGTGAACTGATCACAATTCAACTCCAAATGAAATACTACTTTGACAATGTTTTAAATTTTCATCACATTTTATTTAAACAGAATTTTTATCAAGGAGTTAAAAGGAACTTTCAGTTTTAAATCAATAGTTCACCCCTGAACTTCAAACCAAGGTGTACTCCTAAAGAGTAATAATCCAAAATATATGTGTTAAGTATCTGTCTAAACTGATAAATTAAAACATAACTGCATTTATACTGCTCAAATATTCCTACCTGGTTGCTGATTGTTTTTGTTTCCAAGAACAAGCTTGCATATTTCAGGCAAAACTAATTCCAGAAAAAATCTTAAAAACAATAAAATCAGAGATGTGAAATAATGGAAAGCCTATAAACAGCCGTATCAAAGGAGTAAAGCTTATAAATCGGGTTAATAAGCTTTAAATTTCTGTTTGCATCTCTTAACTCTTTTTGTGCTAGACTATCTGCTCAGTGTATATTTTGATACCTGTGGATGGTAATATTAAATTCACAAAATAGAATGAAGAATATGAAATTTAAATGAATATAGAAAGAACTAGAAACCTTGTGGAAGTGCGAACAAAAATTTGATGTTTCTTTAAAGGAGTATGTGTTGCCTAAGATAAAATGGCTGGTTTTTATAAAAGAATGGAAGAATATAAGACAAAACTTACATACTTATTGTCAAAGGTAGCATTAAATAAGGGAATGTGTTTTGTAAAGATGAAATTTGTCTTATGATGAAATAACTATAGTTTATATAGTTATGAATAGTCATAAAATATTTATAAAAGAATTGGTTAAACTGAAATATTTAAATAAACAAATTCCAGGAAGTCATTTTTAAGCAGAAACTGAATTAATAATAATAATAAAAAGTAAGTTCATAACAGAAAAGCTTGTCAGAAACCACCTCAATCTGCATATTAAGGTGGTGGTAAAAATACAGTAATCTTAATTCCATTGGGAATCTTAGGTTTTCATGAAACAATAAAAAATTTAGTTTTTCCTGTACTGCTAAAATAAAATGCCTGTTAATTAACGTAATCATGGTAATTGTATATTTTAAGAGATTTTCTTTGAGATAGTTTCCAAAATCATTTTGGTAACTTATGTATGTAGGGTGTATAGAATGTGTTTTTATTATTAAGTAAAAAGAAAATATTTTTGTCCTAAGATAAAATAACTGGTTATTAAGAAAAAGTAAAATATGAGACAAAACCTGAATGAATACAGAACGTACAAAAGGTTCATGGAAAAGGAATTTTTGTAGTTAAAGTTGAGTAAGATTTAATGGGTGTATTTATAAAGATTTAAAAGCTTTAATATCAAATAATAAAATGATGTAAAGCTATTTTTTTTTCTTTCTCTATTACTGTAACAAAGTTCTTAAGCTTTTAGTCTGTTTTAGTAGAAGTTGATGAGTTTTTCTCCTGAATAATCAGTATACAAAGAAAAAAGTCTGTTTTAACAAAATAGCTTCTTATTCTTTAACCTTATTATTTCTTTGGCTGTTTAAAAAAAACAAGTCTTATCAATTTTAAAAGAACATAATGTTCAAACCTGCTTTCTCAAAGTCAAATCCTGAAAAGTATTTTTATTTCAAGTTATGCAAAGAATTTGTTCTTTCACCTTAAAAAGGTGAAGTAATAAAATAGTTAAGTTCATTTGATATAAGTTGAATGGAAAATGTTAAAAACTACTATAAAATTTAAAGGGATTCTTTAACCCTCTTTAATCAAAGCTGTATGAATAAAATGTTCATATGAATACTTAAAGAGTGTATAAAATTCCTAGAAATTTAACAATGCTTCAGCATAGTATTACATAAAAGTAAAATGTTGATAATCATGGTTTTAATTATTTCTAACAATAGTATATGGTGCAGAAACAACCTCTCCACCTGAAATCAAAAGGCAAATGTTTTAACTCATTTTTGTCTGATTCTGCCCACTTCTGCTGAAAAAGCAGGTCTATGGTTGCAGAAACAGAGTAGCCATTGAGGGCTGCCAAGGGTGGCACCTAACATTAAATTATCATAAATTAAAGTAACACCTCTGCTGTATGCAGCAATCCCAAATATTGCTAATTTGTTGCAAAATTAATATCCAGGTATGTCAGTATCATGTTGTTTTAAAACTCGATAAATCTTTTTCTATTACCTCCTTAGGGAAGTCAAGCCAACCTGCATTCACCTTCATGTGAAAAAGCTGACAGTCAATTTTTCAGTGCTTCCAAAAGCCATGTGCATAACCCAACCATCTGTCCTGGCATGAAGACAAAAATCTGGCTGCACGGAGAAAACTTGTGGCTATAACCCTTTTTTGTTACATTAATAATATTATGTTAACCAGTAATTCTTTTTACAAAATGAAAAGAATCACCATAAACAATGTTATCCTATCTTAAAAACCTAAAATAGGAAAACAATTGAAACAAGCTGCCACATCCTTAATGCTCTGTCAAAATCTTAGGTGCTGTTAATGTATGATGTTTTCTCACACCACAAAATCCAAAACAATAACCTTTCTGGAGTTGTTGGGGTACTGAAAACCCTTCATGTTTCCTTTAACTCAGATGTTAAAATCATTGTATGCATTAATCAGAAAAGGTTATGCATGGGAATAAGAACCCCCCAGCAGGCTACTTTTAAAACAATAATACAGGCTCGAGCAGTAATGGGGGATGGACTCTAACTTACCCTATATGTTAGATGTAGCCAGCATTCACTTTAGGTAAAGTTTGTGGCAGAAGCAACATTCTAAACAAATATTCCTTGGGTTGTAATCACAACTGCAAAAGAGCCAAAATACAATATAACCCCTTAAAAAAAAATGCAACTATGTACAGCTTTTCACACCCTGTTGTAAGTAAAAGGCTTAACCCATTAGTATCCAGTCACTCTGAAAAGTGCCATCCCTATCTGAGGGTGGATTGCAAATACTAGAAACAAGACAGAAGCAATGAGCTGTCATGATCCACCCTCTGCAGGGAAGAAATCTGTAGAAAAACATCTGAAACATCTGCCAGCAGCCACAGGTAACTGTCTATCATATCCCTGCCCAGTCCTCTAATACCCTTCTCAGATCTTTTAAAGCAAACACCCTCACAAAGATCCAGAGCCATACCTTTAAAACTCAAGGAGCAGCAAAGTATCTCCACAAGAAAAATGGACATCATAAATACTGAACCCTGTGGCAGCACTTACAACTGCCTGTCATGAACATCACCCATGAGTGTCCATTATGCTCATTCCAACAACTATAGCACTTACCTTACCAGATAGAACATATGGACTCAAAGCAAAATGGCAAGTGGATTATGTCAGTCCCTTCCCACTCTCAAAAGGGGCAAGGTATGCTTTCACTACTGCAGACACTGCAAAAGGACTCTTGTACCCAGCCACCTACTATTTGCTGCCAAGAAATGTAAGTGCCCAATACAAACTGCCAGCCCAAATTAACAGTGACCAAAAAAGCTCTATTTACCATTCACCTCATGAAGTCTTAAACTATAAACCAAAATATTAATTGAACTTTTTATTAGAAAGATGAATAGCCTTTTAATAAAACAAATAAAAGGCAATAAATATCTTTACAACATTGAAATAAATTTAAACTCAGCACTCCAGTTAAAATGCTAACAGCAAAATCAATGCAAGCACTAAGGTTATGAATTAAAGTGCCAGCCTCCCTACAGCCGAAAAGGAAAAGTAATCATTTATTGATGTCTATGCCTCAAACTATACAAACTGGGGGAAAATAAAACCATTTTAACTGTACACCTATACAGCCCTGCTGGTTGGGAATCTTAAATCCATGAAAAATATAAATCACTCAAAACATTGTTATGAAACCACAGTTAATAATCTAAAGTCTCCTATTCCCACTGAAACTCTCTGTGTCCATGTGAACTCTTCTTGTGCCTAAACTGATTTTTAATGTCACTAAATGAAACTCCTAAAAATTCATAAAGAAATAGAAAAATATATGTTATTACAAACTTCCTCATAATGCCCTCCTCTCTGATACTTTGTTATCTGCTAATGAAAATATTGCTTGTATACTGTTAAACTGGCATAATCTGCCCCTGTGTGTATAAAACAACAAAAATAAATCTGTAATATAAAAGAGTTACCCACCAAAGTATGTAATTTTACTGTCAACCATTAATGTTCAATGTTGAATATATGTTACTGCCACTCTCTTATTCCTCCTAACCCCTCTCATATTAATCTTATTAATCCTTCTCTTCAGGCCCTGCCTTCCACAACTCCTAATAAGTGTCATCCACAGGTCCATTCATGCTATGACAAATCATGCTGTCAACAATGTGTTTCTCATACAGCAGGCTCATCACTAATAACCCCTGACACAAGATGACTGTTAAAGGCAGCTCTATGCCCTAGTCAGCAGGAAGTACCTACAAAAGACAAATCACCATCTTTTTCCTTCAGCAAAAGAAATAAAAAGAATGTGGGATGTTAGGCACAGGGGTCCTGCCCTGCTCTGCTCCTCTTCACAACCTCCTACCCCCCCTCTTCCTGCAGGTGTGCATTCCTAATTGATACATAACCAGAGCCTCTGCCTCTCTTCCCTCCCCAAACATTCCTGCCAATTGCAAAGTAGCAACCCACACCTGAGGGACACAAATGGAACCATAAAGCCCATAAAAATTATCTCTCCCTGACCTTAAAAGTGCAAAGCTTTCATTAGTCATCACAAACTAGCCCCTTTGTAGTCTAGCCCCAGAACAATTTAGAAAAACTCCCCCTCCCCTCACTGCTGTTGTCTATTTCAGACACAGTCCTTCTGCTTAGCTTATTAAAAGCTTTACTTGAGTAAACCTTGACTCTCAATCTGATTTCTAAGATGCCTCGTTTCCTTGGCTTCCATCAGAAACTAACAGTGCCAATGGTCCTTCTCTGCTGTGAAGAAGTAAAACTACAGGATCCACAGGACCATCATTGCCCCATTTATACAACTATCCATTCCCTCACACCTTGCTGTGTTTGATTTAGGTTTTACTTATTTTATAATTCCTGAATTTGGAGCAAGTAATAAAGCATTCTCATGACCCAGAATCCATTATATAACTAGGATTTTAGATCCTATTCACAGCAAGTGTGCCCCTGTAGTAGGGGAAAGTCAGGAGAATAAAATTAAAAAGGAGACTATTTTGATCTATTTAAACTGTATATTCTGTAGCAAGGCATTGTGGCCCCTTTGGTCCATGTCCCTTCCTATCTGTAAAACTTGATCAGTGTTATCGACAACATGAAGCATGATGTGGTAGTGAAGCCACAGGTCCCTCCTTCAGGCCCATTAAGTAATCTAGGGCTATGCAGCCATCTAACACCAAGGACTCTAAGGAACAATGTGATTCAGGCAAGAGTTCCAGACTCTGGGCCATCTCTTTAATTTATTGAGATACTGTCTTAGAAATGGCTACCTGTTTTTCTTTGAATTTCTGTGGATACTTTGTACATATATTGCTCCTCCTGTCCAAAATCATTTATCCTTAGGTCTTGGTATCAGAGGGAATATTATGAATGCTCATTTATGACATTGGAGATTTTTGGCTAGTGTGGAATGTGGAGAAAGTACTTGGGGGCTCTACATCTAAATAAAAACTGATTGCAATTTTCTCCAAACCCAAGAATAGGAAATATTGCCCAAGTAGGACCTAGGGAAGAGTTCTGGGGGAAGTCTTTCCATTTTCTTACAAGCCAACCTGGCACCATCTACTGCCTATACTCTCTCTAAGTGTACAAAGTTCAGTTTGAAAGATTTAGTGAAATTCCAGGTAGTGTTAAGGGAAAGATATAAACTTATAATCAGGCAAGCTGTCATATTATCTATCTTACATTTGGCACCTTGGCTAACTGAATTTCTTATTTTGTAAGCCCCCAAATTGTCTAAAAGCCTTGTTCCTTTCCCATGAAGTTACTGCTGAATGAGGAGGTCTATTGCAATAAGAGGGAAAGGATATTCTTGGGAGGAACAGCCAGGAGGAAACACCCTTTAGAAAAGTCTGACCAATTTTAATAGTTACTGGGACAATTTTCCCCTTTTAATTAATCCTCCCCCAAACTCTTCACCTCCTGTGGGTATCTCTGTAAAGCCTGAGGGCTTCCTGGGAATAGGGAGATATGGGCACCCATGCCCCAAAGAGCGAGGCAAGGTAGCTTATTTTGGGAGTCCAAACAACAGTTAATGTGTTATAAGGAAGATTGTCTATGAGAAGGGGCCCACTGCCATGATGACTAGATCACTTTGTGGTGTGGGGCCTTGTCTACGGCAGAGATTATGGGAGGGCATGGTGGTTAAGTCTCACTCTGAAGGGAGTGATTGCAGGAATCTGTCCTGCGAAGTCTCACAGGGATCTGTCCAGTAGAGCCCATGACAGCACAAAGAATTACTCTGAACATGAAGACTGACAGATGTGAGGGGGAAACAGTTAAAGAAACTATCCTCCTTTACTGATTCCCATCATGGTTTTTATTCTCTTCAAAAAGCACAAGGTCAGTGTGTACTTGCAGGGGCTCAGAAAGTTCTGGGCTGTACAGGAGATAATGAAGAGACAGAAAACCCTAACTAAGTAACAGTGAAAAGCAAGAGTGTTCCTATTGTTTTCAGCAGGAACTGATAGTGCTGACTTCCCTGCATGGGCAGGAGAGCAGACTGTATAACTGTTTCTTAGATGTAAAGATCAGAAGAATCCCACATTTCCCTCTTTTTAAAAATATATACAGAATGTGAATAGTCTTGCTGACTTGATTTTGTGAAAATCAGGGTAGGCTAAATATTCGCTATATTAGAAACCATGCATGTGTCCCCAGACCTAGTTTTTCTCCCTAGGTCCAGTTTTTAGAATGCTGGTGATAAACTAAGCCTGATTTATTATATGACTATCCTGTTTGGGAAAAAATTATAACTTTGGTTATCTGGTCAATCTTAAGAGATAGCAGGGGGACAGATGTGGCGCGGGTGGTTGGGCATCTGTCTCCCATATGTTGAGACCTGGTTTTGATGCCCGGGACCTCTCCGTAAAAATAAAAAAAAGAAAAATATAGAAAGCACATGGGACCCCAGGCCCCGTGTGTGGGTTTACCAGCAGGCCCCATGAGCAGGTGACCCATCAAGTGTTCTCACCTGAGTGGGTGACCCATCGGACCCTGTCTGCAGGTGCACTGCAGGCCCCACAGTCAGGTGAGCCATCAGGTCCAGTCTGTGGGTGTGCCACAAAGGCCTGTGAGTGGGTGAGCTGCCAGTCTCCGTGCGCAGATATGTCACCAGCCTCTGTCAACGGGTGTGCCGCCAGGCCCCGTGAGGTATGCAGCAAGATGATGACATAACAGGAGAGTGACACAGGGAGAGCCAAGACAAGATGCATGGAAAAAACAGGAACTAAGGTAACACAGGTGGTAGGATACCTCTCTCCCACATTGGAGATTCTAAGGATAGAATCCCACTGAAGACAGGAGCAGAAGGATGAGAAGAGAGGGCAGGAAATGGAAACAGAGTGTTGTCCAGTGAAGGGACACAGAAATAGCAAAAATTGTGGGTGTGTGTGTGTAAAAATGGATGAAAGTAAATAAATAAATAAATCATTAAAAAACATATAGGGGAGGAAGATACGGACTATAGTTAGTAGCAATACTTTGATAGTGCTCTTTCATTATTTGTTAACAAATGTTTCACAACATTGCAAGGTGTTTGGTGGGGGGTGATGTGTGGGAGCCCTGTATGATGTCATGCATGTTTGTTTGTTTTGTAAGTTCATGATGTTTACTGAACACTTTTAGTTTATGTATGTTCATGTATGAATATTTCAATAAATTATATATATATATATATATAGTGAGAGAGAGAGAGAGGGAGAGAGAGAGAGAGAGAGAGAGAGAGAGAGGCAAGGGTGGTGCCAAGACAAGGTTGTAGCAGATCCACAGGATTTTTGGTTTAGCTAAGTGTTGGAATAAAACTGTAAAGGGAAAAAAACTCCTTCCCTAGAAGGGATAGGGCAACTTGCCACTGCAAGCCTCCTCAGTAATACTTGATGATCCCTAAGAGACTGTGCCTGTCTTAGATTGTTCCTTTCCTGAGGAAACTTACCCATCTTTGGCTAACCAGCCCTTTTTCTTTTGGGAGCCAGGCAAAATAGAATAGAAATCAAATGATTTTTTTCCCCATGACTTCCACACTCAGCATACAAAATAAAGCTCCTTTTGTTGTATACATATGCAGGATCTGAAATTACATTTGGTAAATATAAGACAACCACTATGCAGAGTAACACAGCACAAATATGAGGTTTACAGTCAACATGGAGTAGGGAAAGGTTGGCAAAATGGGGAGGTAGAAAGTGGATAAGAATAAAAGATGTTTAAGCCACAGAGCTCTGAAGCTTCTCTCTTCTGGAGACTCAGAGGCAGGGTACAGGGATGAAGCTGTGACCAAGTTCATGATTTTCTGTTCAGTGCTGTGAGCTTGGGAAAGGGCACCTCAAATCAACTTGAGATTGTTATTAATAAAATAAACAATTATTCCAACTAGAGAGATTACCCAATTCTAACATTTAGGCCATGAAATCAGTTAGAAGGATTTAACCATTGTAAATTATCATTAACTGTTTAAAACATGTTTTGCTGAGTAGGAGTTGAATTTGAGATAATTGGTGCTCCAGAAGTATTTGCAGAGTTTGAAGTTCTCCTTCTAAATGAGAGGAGAAAGCTCCTTGGAGATGAGTTTTTACTTGTTCCCAGGAAAATTGTGAATTTTTCCAAGGTAAGGGGCTAATGCAAATATTTTTGTGTGTTCCCAATCACATTGTAGATCTACAATGTGATTGGATAAGTAAAGCTTGTTGTTTTTTGCTGATCCAAAGAATAGATGCTTTCAATGCATCAAGTCTGGTAAGAATATTATTGATATGTGATTGGGTTAAAAGTTTTTTTGGTGACAATTGTTATGATTTGATTAACAGCATGAGCTGTTTGGACAGATTCTGTTAAGGTGACTGCCTCAGTGGTGGCAGTGTTCACTATGATAATAGCTGGAATAATGAAAGTAATATGCGTACCAATGAATCTTTTAGGTTTAATTGTTTAAGACTTCCTCAAGTTACTCCCTGTTTGGATAGTGTTATGGCATGGTTGTAACTGAGAGTTCCTTTGTTCTTTTGCTGTCATATTCTCCATCTGTGGTATTGGGTTGAATGGATGATCCTTTCAGCTCATGCTATAACTTCGCATTCTTTGCTGGTAGCCACTGGGGTCCTGTGGAGTAAGCACACAAGTATACTCTCTGCCCCACATTATGAGGTCACAGAATCCTTACCAAGATCCATCTCCTAACATTTCCTTGTACAGAATTTTAGCTTGTATTTGATGACTCTCCTGATGAGGGGAGAAATGTTTCTCAGCTGCAGAGAGGCTCCTTTTATCACAATTTTTAAAATATAAAGTATGTAGTGCTAGGGCTATTGTATATGTAAGAGAGGTATCCATACTCCCCTTATTTTGTTTCTTTGTTTTAGATGATATGACATATTTTAAATATTTTTTAAGACTGAGTTAATTGGACTTTATTAGGTGTTATTTGGAGACTGGCCTGGGTAAAAGAATTTTGGAGATGTTTATAGTGGTGTGTTAAAAGTGTTTTTGAGGGAACTGCAATGAAGATATTATTCATGTAATGATAAATACATGCTTGTGGAAAGGCAGGATGAATAGGGTGTAAAGCCTGAAAGACATAATATTGACACATGGTGGAGCTATTGAGCATTTCTGTGGCAGGACTTTTCATTTATATCTAGTTAGTGAACTTTTTTTAATAATTGAAAGAATACAAAATAAGTGAAGGAGTGTTTATAAACAGGGGTTTAACTGTTATATTTTAATCTTTTATGATATGTATACATACATTTACATGCTCATGAAAGTGGGGGACACATTGATATGCCTGGCTCACTTTTGGCTAGAGCCCTGGATATATATAAGATAAATGCTAATATGTATATCTAGTTTAATAAGTTTATACTGACAATTAGAGTGAGAAAGGAGAATAACATAATCCATTAAAAGATTAAATTAAGGTTGAAAAGAGTTCTAGAAAGATAGATAAATAGAGCAGTTTTATGTGTAAACTCACATCTAGCTTTTGGCTGGGAAGTTTTAAATATTAGCTGATACTACAGTTTTGATTGAAAACACTTGTTTAGAGTACCTTCTCTTAAGGTGGGACGTTAACTGGTTTGACTAGGGACTATCTTTTTACTGTGCTCATGATTAATGAACTTGATACTATAAATGTCAACTTATGAGCACTGTGTTAATTCCTGAGGAAGTGGCCAGCCTCTCAGGAAGAACACTACACTCCCTGGGCAGGACATTCCAAGGTTTATGCATTAGTCCCTGAGAAAGTGGCCAGCTTTCCCAGGGAGAAACACAACACTTTCTGGAATACACTTTATCTGTTTTTACTTGTTACAAAACATTCTTGATGTGCTCACTGTTTTAGTTCTCAATGTTTTTCTGAAGTATAAAAAGTGCTGACTAGCAAGGCTTTGGTTTGCTAATTGAGTGCACTTTCTGCACTTTTTGTGTTCATTCTTTTTCCTACATCTTAGCCTTTCTTAATAACTAGTTGTTTTATCTTAGGATAAGAAAGTTTCCTGCTTGATGTTTCACTTTTAGGTTTGAACAATGCCCACTAAATTTTAATCTAACACCTTTGGTTTCAGGATTGTTCAAACTCAAAACAAGAGATTTACATATGCATTTAGCAATATACATTTATGTGTGATTTACAAGTTATCAAATTACTTAAGTATGCAATGTATTGTATTATTCAAGTTTTGATTAGTAATAAGTATTTTTACATAATTCATAATTACAATAGGTTATATAACAACAAACAATAATAAGACTTCTAACAAGCAGACATCTAATGAATAAAATTTTATTTCTTATGGGTTTAAGATTCTTAACAAGTGAGGTTATATAAGTTACTAGCATGATCAAAATGATTTCATTTTCTCCATTTTGTATAGCTTGAGGCATAGGCAACGGCAAATTATTATTTTTTATTTGGGCTGTGGGGTAGCACATTAACTTGATATCTTAATACCCACATTTGTCCTGCTGTTAGAATTTTAATTGGAATTGGGGCTGTGACTCACAGTGTTGAATTTAAACTTAGTTTATTTTTCGCTTTCTTATAGGACAGGGAACGCAGGATGGCTTGATTTGTCTAAGAAGATACTAAAGAAAGCTTTAGCAAGTTTTAAAACAAAGTGATAGTGATATAACTGAATACTATTTTTTTGATAACAAACTAATAATATTTGGGACTACTGCATACTACAGTAGTGTTATTTTAATTTACCATAATTTAATATTATGCACTACCCCTGGCAGCCCCTAATGGCTGATCTCTTTTTGCAGCTATTGAGCTGCTTCTTTAGCAGAGGTGGGGTAAATCAGATGAACATAAGTTAAAGCATCCACCTCTTGATTTTTAGGCAGAGAGGTTGTTTTGGGGACACATAAACATTGTTAAATTTTTAAGAATTTTATACATTTTTAAGAATTCATATGAAGCTTTTTATTCATATAATTTTTATTAACAGAGGGTTAAAGAATCTTTTTTAGTTTTATAACACTTTCTTAACACTTTTTATTTAAACTATAACATATTAAATAAACTCAACTATTTCATTATTTTATTTTTTTAAGGTGAAAGAACAAATCTTTTGCAATAATTTGAAATAAAAAGATACTTTTCAGGATTTGACTTTGAGAAAGCAGGTTTGAACATTAGATTCTTTTAAAGGTGATAAGACACATTTCTCCAAGGAAATGACAAGGTTAAAGTATAAGAAGTTATTTTGATGAAACAGACATTTTTTTGGTACACTGATTATTTAGGAGAAAAACTCTTTGTAAACTTTTACTAAAACAGACTAATGACTTGAGAATCTTTGAGAAAGAACAAAATTTTAACTTTATGTTATTATACTATTTGATATTAAAGCTTTTAAAAGTTTATAGATAGAATTATCAAATCTTATGTAATTTTGACCACAAAATTTCCTTTTCTGTGCACTTTCTGCACTATTTGTATTCATTCAAGTTCATTATTATTTCTTAATAATTAGTTATTTTATCTTAGGGTAAAATTACTTTCTTTTCCCTTAATAGTAAAAATATTTTCTATATATCTTGCATACATAAGTTACCAAAATTATTTTGGAAACTGTTTCCAAGCAAACTTTTTACAATTTACAATTACCATTAACACTAAACAAACTTGCCAGAATAATGATTTAATTTGGTTATAACTATTTTTATTTCAAATTAGTATTCATATTTATTTATTAATATAAGTGCTTATTTAATTTTTGGCCATTTGCATAGAGCTCTTCTAATAATTTTCATTTATTAATTTAATATTACCATTCAGAGGTATTAAAATATACAATGACACTTAACAAACAGACAAACACAAAATGAGTTTTAACACATCAATAGAAACATAAAGCTTAAAATATTAAAAAAAAAATTTTTTTTTGTATGGCTCTTTTCAAGCCCTCCATCATTTTACATCTTTGATTTTACTGCTTTTGAGGATTTTTCTGGAAACTGTGTTGCTAAGTTTTCCTACTCTTCCAGAAGTTTAATTTTATTGGCCCCCATCAGTCCACAGCCACATTATCATATAGGCAGTAGGGAATTTGCAGAATTGCTGCCAGAATGTTTTCTTTAACTTAGTTAACTCTTCGGCCAAAAGCTTTCTTACAAGCTTGATTTCTTCAATAAGGGCTTTATTCAGCACTTCTACCTGTTGAGTGCAACTTTCTTGATATTTTAGTTGCTAAACTCTAAATTGAGCTGGGGTAACAATTGTTTTTACAAGAATTTTCCAATCCCAGGGGCACATTTGATAGCTATTAGCAATGGAGTCCAAAATCCCCTTAGTGAAGGAATTATGGAGTATTTCACTAATACTTTTATTTAATTCTTTAAAGATTGCATAAGGAAGTGAGTCATGCTGTGGCTACCCATTTAGGAGAATTACAGGAAAAGCATGACATTCTCCTAGCTCTAAGGCTTCTTTTACTCATTTTCACATAACTGGCCAGAGTTCTTGATCCTTAAAAAGGACTGGGGGAGATGGAGGTATAAAAAGTGCTTCTTCCTTTTCAAGGGATACAGGGTCTTTAACTGGGAGTTCCTCTAAGGGAATCATGGAATGAGACTTACATAATGGACCCTAGGCTGCTTTCACTATGCACCACGTTATTAGGGTAGAAGTGGGAATTTTTTTTCTCTTTGCTTATATTTTGTTTTTAATTTTTTTCCTGCCTGCTACCAGAATTTCAAATATAAAGTTCCTCTTTTAGGAAATCAAGAACAATACTTGTGAATTGTTTGCAATAGGGAGTGCAAATGACTTTTTTGGACTGTGCAATCAGATGGTTTTAAGAGTTGTTGTATTGTTTTTACAAAAATATCCTGTTTTTGGAAATTCTTAGTCCCAGGAAGATTTAAAAAATTCCCCTTAATGAATTCAGACATGTAGGCAACTATCTCCAGTGGTCATTGTTGTTCCCTTACCTTGGAATGATGAGGTATCCAGGTGAAATGCATCCTGGTGATGTGCTGATTGAGACACTTGTTCGTCTGATCATGTTGTGGTCACCACTTACAGGAATCTGTCCTGCAAATTCTTGTGGAGATCTGTCCAGCAGAGTCTGCAATAGCACAAAAAATAAGAGTTCATAATTTAAGTTCAAATTAGAAGTAAATGAATAAACAATTTTCTATGATGCTGGAAAAGAAGAAGAGTAGAAGTGGTAAAAAAAAAAAAAGTGCAAAGGGAATAACTTGAGAAAAAGGAATCTGCAAAATGAATTGGTGAAATAATGAATAAAATAAAAATAAAAAGACACTTCTCCATAAATATTTACAAATGGCTAAAAACCACATGAGTAGAAGCTCAACATCAATAGCCAGTACAGAAATGCAAATCAAAACCATAAAATACCCATTCATAGACACTAGAATGAATAATATTTAAAAAACTGAAAATAAAAAAGTGTTGGAGAGAATGTGGAGAAATAGGAACACTATTATAATTTGTGTGCATATAAAATTGTGCACTCACCTTGGAAAACCATTTGAAATTTTACTCAGAAAGTTATGTAAAGAATTGCCATATGATCCTGCAATCTCACACAGAAGAATTGAATGCAAGAACCCGAACTGATATTTGAGTCTCAATGGACATTGCAGTGTTACTCTCAATTTTTAGAAGGTGGAAGCAACCTGAGTGTCTATCAACAGAGGAAATGGTAAACAAAATGTGATATATAATAGAATATTATTTAGCCATAAAAAAAAATGAAGATCTGATGCATGAAAATAGATGAACTGTGAGGACATTATGTTGAGTAAAGTAATTCAGGCACAAAAGGATAAATATTGTATAAGCTTGCATTTATGGAATAAATAGAATATATAAATTAATAAAGCCAGAAAGTAGAACACAGGTTTCCAGAAGCTGGGTAGGGGTGAGGAATGTGGCACTAATATTTCATTGGTATGGAGTATCTGTTTGGGGTGATGGAAAAAAATTGGCAACTGATGATGGTACTCATGGCACAACATTGTATATGTCATTAACCCGATTGAATTGTATAACTGAATGTGTGTAACAGAACATTTTAGTTTGTGTTTATGTTTCCAGAATAAAAATATCCCCTCACATCCAACAAAATAAGGTTTTATGCAGTAAAAATATTTTGTTCAGGTTTGACTTTTGTCTAATAAAATGGGTAAGGAAGAATGGGTTGGGTGCAATTTGGTGCCCTTTTTTGGGGGTGGTAAGAAGGTGATTCAGCTCTTTCCTGAAGGGATCTATTTTTTCAATGATTTTTTAGATAAGATCATCAGGTTAAAAAAAGGGAGTAAAGGATGAAAGAATATTGAGAAGAGTGGATATAGATGTGGTTTCTGGGAAGATTATTTTATTAGAGATAGACAAACTTGATTTCTGGACAATATTTATTGCCCATTTGGTATGCAGATAATTTTGAATTTAAGTTCCTCCACTGTGTTACTTTGTGATTCTGAGTCAGGTTTCATTTTCCTCCTCTTCTATATAGATGATGAGAGAGAGGCAGAGAGAACTTAAGACACTCCAGACACAATGACAGATGGTGACCAGTTTCTAAGACACTTGATTACACTTTCTAGGGTATGGAAATTATGTACTTGAATGTGCTGGGTTGTGGATCAGATCCCAGGAACTAATGCCTTTCAGGAACATAGTTCAGTTTCTCAGTGTAAAACTAGCTTTGCAATTTTAATTAACTTGTTAATTTTTCAGTCCCTGGGGTCATAGTGGCAACTAACATAAGAAATTCACAAGAAAGAAAAACAAGAGCTTCCTTTTTCCACAAACTGGAACTTGTCCATCCCCCAAGTCAGTGATCACTTGGCAGGGATTCCTTGGGGCAGGTTCCAAGGAGCAGGATTTTAAGAAGGGGCCTCAACCACACCATTGCCTTAAGAAGGCTCCCTAGGGGACTTCTTTAACCCTTGCAGCTCTGTGTATCCTGGGCTAGGGACAATGGATTGGGGCTGCCATGCTTACAGGTGGCAGTGAGATTCTGGACAGGTCTCCTTTTTGAACCCCACAAACTGTGGACCTCTTTTGACTGGATAGGGTGGAGGATTAGTATGATGGAGGTCGTTCTGACTCTGGCTAAGCATGATGAGCGGGGTCAGACTCTCTTTGCTGCACTGGACCTCCAGCCAGCAGGGAGAGCCGTTTTCTGACCAAACTGTGCTGGAAAAACTTCAGCATTCATCCCTGGACTGGGCACTTCCTCAGGGAGGACAAAATCTTCTTTCTTGCTGGTCCCAAGGGGAAAACCCACAGCTCTGTGATTACTCAGGCTGTGTCCATGTGAGTTAATAGCTTTCTTTTGGCTCCTGAGGCTGAGCAAGGACCTTTTTTGCATCTTCAGTCGTGATCTTTCTGAGGTGATTTTTCTTAAAAACTAAGCACAAACTTCTTTTTCTGCACTGTTTCTGTATGATTTATTCTTTTTTTATTTAAAGATCTATTTATTTATTTATTTATCCCCCCCTTGCTGCTTGTGTTTTACTGTGTCCATTCGCTGTGTGTTTCTTCCGTGTCTGCTTATCTTCCCCTTGCTGTGAGGTCCTGCTGCATCAGCCCACCTTGCAGCACGGGCCGGCCTGCTCTCACAAGGAGGCCCCGGGAAGCAAACCCGGGGCCTCCCGGATGGTAAACGGGGGCTCTATTCATTGAGCCACACCCACTTCCCCTGATTTATTCTTTACTTTATCAGTTAATATTTTAGCAAGACATTTTACCAAAGTATCCATTCATTGATTGGTTTGCCAGCCCAAAATCTGGGATCTGTAGGGCTTTTCATGGATTTGGGACTCTTGCTGTAGACAATCCAGATAAAGATTCAGAGAGATGGGAAAAGCATCTACAGAAATGAAAGAAATGTTTATAATATTGCAAACTTCCAATGGATAATTTGGCATTAGGCCGGACCTGGCCATCAGAGTCGGAGATTAAAGGAAAAATGGTGCCATGTGAACACTTATTTTATTGGTTAATTTTTCCTACAGCACTTAAATAGTTGAAAAAGAGTTTAAAAATTTACAAGTATGGGTAATAAAACTCTCAGCATTAATTTTAAATGTTATTTACCTCAAATTCCAAAATTTACAAGAAATTCCTGGCTTTAACAAAATCATAGTTTTGAGTAAAATTTTTGAAATATATTTTGTTTTCAAATGACAAAATTGCCACATTGTGCTGTTTCTCATGACCAAGTGAGGATCTTCAATTACTTTTAAGTTTAGCTCACTGAAATGTCTCATGTTTCAGTGTGACTGATGTTGTTTAAAAATATAGATAGATTGACTGGTAAAGGTGATACTTGCACAGCATGAGAATATAGTAAATCGTCCTGAATTGTACACTTTATATTGGTTAGTTGTTATGTGAATTTTCCAAGACATGCCACCTCCATGTTAGGATAAGTTTGCACTAAGTAAAATTCATGCATGAACAGAAACCAATTTTTGATGTTTGAAACACAATAGTGATTTTCAATACCTACTCTTTCATATTTCTTAAATGTACATAAGATGAAATTTGTCTAGGACTTAAAAGATCAGTTTATTAAGACCTACTTTCTGGTAAATCAGAAACAGACATTGAAAGTAAATGTCTCCTGTGGAAAATTCAAAATCTGACTGCACTTAGTTTAATTTTGTATATTTCCATGGAACAGTGAAATCAGTATATCTACAATCTCACCAGTTTGTATATGCCTATTTCTCATAATATTTCAAATGGTGAACTATTCACAAATTCTTTACTTTTCTTTCTCTACTTTCAAATTTGAAAATGTATTCATATGTCTAGTCAAATTTTGCATCAATGAAATACACTGAAGTGGATAGGCCTAATTAGCATTCACCTTTATATATTGTGTGGATTTTTTCTTGAGATTTATTAACTAATTTCTCTTGGTTCCATACAGCGTCTCACACTTATAAGTTGCATAAATATTTGTAGTCTATTTTCAACAAGAAACTTTTTATTTCAGCATAGTATATTTCATTTGATAGCACACATACATTATATATCTTATATTATATATAAACATTCAATAAATGTCCTTGTTGCATTTGCTCCCCTCCCAGCTTAGTACATAAAGATAAATTCCAGCATTTTATAACCTCTAACATTTCTCCACTTTGCAAATTCCTGCTTTGATCAAGATATTAACTCATTCCCCTATAGCCACTAATATCTCCTAAGAGACTCCTGGATGGGGAAGAGATAGACAGAAGATCCCCTGAAACACACATGCACAGACTGACAAAAGACAGCCAAGGAGAGAAAATCTGAACTGAGGTCTGAGCCACCTCTTGAAGCCATAGAGAGTGAGCACAAGGTATCTAGAATAGCATGCCCCGGGCTTGGAGAAGGGAGGTATATGATACATGTCCATCTCCATGGCTTTCAACCTGGGGCAAAGGGTAAACATTCTCCAAAACATGCAGCAAAGGAAGGAGTTCCTGTGAGAAGCTGGAATATTAATGTCTCATTGTTTTCACAAACACCCCAAATCATTCAGGACATCATAGACATAGTGCTATTAATATAATGACACATTTCTTCCTTAGTAACATCCAGACTTTAAAATCCAATTGCTTTCACAACTTTACTTGAACTACATTTAGATAGACTTGGCTGTTGAGTATTTTAGTGGCATAGTAGTGACATGGGTAGTTTTACATGTAAATTTTAAAATAATATCAAACATATAAAAATTGCTGAAGACTCCTGATCCCTTCAGTAGGATTCCCACTTATAATTTTACCACATTTGCCCACTAACAAACCTTTCAGAAAACTACTCCAATGTAAATGCAAATCAAAACTACAATGAGATACCATTGCACACTTTATTGAATGGCCATCACAAAAAAAAAAAAAAAAAACCCAGAAAACTACAAGTGCTGGGGAAGATGTGGTAAAATAGGAACACTCCTTCACTTTTAGTGGGAATGCAGAATGGTGCAACCTCTGTAAAAGACAGTTTGGTGGTACATCATGAAGCTGACTATAGAACTGCCATATGATCCAGCAATCCTGTTGCTAGGACTATATTCAGAAGAATGGAAAACAAGGATGTGAACTGATGTTTGCACACCAATGTTCACAGCAGCATTATTCACATTTCTAAAATATAGAAAAAGCCCAGGTGCCCATCAACCAATGAATAGATAAACAAAATGTGGTATATACATAAAATTGAATACTATTCAGTTGTAAGAAGAAATGAAATTAGATTTCATATGAAAATATGAATGAATTTTGAGGATGTTATGTTGAAGGACATAAGCCAGACACAAAAGGACAAATATTGTGTGGTCTCACTAATATGAACAAAATATGATGAGTAAATTCACAGGAGTAAACTCTAGAGTAAAGGTTCTTAACATTTTTTGTTCCATGGACCCCTTTGCCAGTCAGGTGAAAACCACAGATCCTTTACTAAGGTCAAATATATAAAATATATTTATATTTAATAAATATATCACACCCTCACCAACACATCCCCATAAGAAAGTGTTTTTTGAATTTCAATTCAAACTCACAGATCCCTTGTTAAGAACCCCAACTCTAGAGTATAGGTTACTAGGAAATAGGATGAGTATTGAGAATGGGTGCAGATGCTCAATGTAAGTAAAATTTTTAATAGGATTAATTGTAAAAACGTGGAAGTGAATAGAGTTGATGGTAACACAACTGCTGATTTATAAATGAGATTGTGGCTGAAAGGGGCAGGCATGTCTGACATTTATGATACATAAATGTCAATTGAAAGGAAACTAGAGAATATTCTACGGTATGTATAACAGAGATTTCAGCGGTGGATAAAGATTGTGGTTATTAGTATTAATATAAGAACACTCTTTTACAAAGTGTTAAAAAATAGGTTGATACATGGGAAAATTAGAACTTATGTAAATTATGTATGATGGTTAACAGTAATATTGTAATATTTTGCAACAATGACAAAGAAGATATATCAATTCTAAAAGACAACCATAGGTGGGTAAAAGAATGAAAACATTTTAAAATGGACTGAGAAATGAAAGCACAACTCTGTGATGAGAATGAGAGCCACTGAGTGTACCCCTTGAATGGGTTGTACAAAATAGAAGGCTTGATAACACACAGGGAATCCAGTAGTGGAAGAGGGACCGTGGTTAACAGGACAAATACGAGAATGTTCTCTCATGTGCATGTGTGTTTCAGGGGATCTTCTGTCTATCTCTTCCCCATCCAGGACTATAAAAACACAGGGTGTTAATAATTATTAATAATTATTAACACAGGGTGTTAATAATTGGGTGGGTTGGCAGAAAAATACAACAAATGTAAGATATGGGCTACAGTTAATAGGAATATTTTGATGATGCTATTTCATAGTGTATAACAAAAGTTTCACAGCAATGCAAGGGGTTGGTGATGGGGTGATTTATAGAAATCTTTTATGATGATATGCAAGTTTGTTTTTTAAGTTCACAACTTTTACTATATACTTATTGTTTATGCACATGTATTAAAGATATACATCAACAGATTTATTTAAAAATATGCTCCAATGTATTTATCTGCAAAACAAGAATACTGTCCTAGAAAACCCATAACCAGGAAGTCAACTTTCCTTCAGTGCTGTTGTCCCTTTCACAAACTGCTTCAACTTTTACCCTCTTTCCCACCATTCCAAACTGTCTCAAAAGTCTATTTTATCAACTCAAAAGTCAACTTTATCCAGACAACTTCAATATGGAGCTCCTCTTGAGAGGTTCTTTCATTTTCATATCTTTGACAAATTTAAGGAACACAAATGACCCCAACCTGGGTCTGCCCAGTGTTTCCTCTTGAGAATTAGGCCCTACATCCCCAGTAGGAACTGAGCCAGAAGCTATGCTTTCCTCAGGGCAGCCCAACAAGAGGGATAGGAGGTCCACTTGCCTCACCCACTTGGAAGACGAACTCAATGGCTTGATGAAATTTCTCTCAGTTTCCTCCACATGCAAAAACATGTTTTCACTTTGTAGTGAATGACATTTTATGAGCACATATTCTGAGATATTATCAGTATCATGGACCCCATCCATTCTCCAACCACGATCCTTTTGTCTGAATCAACCACCACTCTGACGGTTGCCAAATGGCGATTTTTCCCCCCATTTCCACTTGGCTTTCTATCTTACTTTGCTTGCTCCCTGTTTATTTGTTATAGCACTAAAGATTAAAGTTTTATTCAATATATCTTACCTGTTATCATTGTTTATTTTAATGTGCAAATTGTACCACATTGTACTAGTGGGATCTCCTTCAAGTTGATTCAGCAAGGCCCCAAGTAAATAATCTGTATTTGGTCTAGGTGGGATCCAAGGAACTTGTATTAAATTATTCCTGAATTCATATTCTAAATTACATGCCATGTTACAGGTCCCATTTCTTTCATCAAGTCTTCTGGGCAACATCAGTGAGTGTTTTAAATTCACCAATACCCTCCTAAATTTTCTCTTGGTGTAATCTCTAGTCCTTATGTCAATGCATCCTAAACCTGAAGGGCTGTCTTGGACATAAATATCTCATCATGTCAATATTCTTTAACTTGTCAGTGGGTTCTCACTGTCCTCAGAACAAGAACCATAGGGCTTACAGTGGCCTTCAGACCCCGAATGCTTCTTTCTGCTGCCTTCTGCAGTCCTGTCCAACCAACTGCCTAAAGTCCATTCTATTCTCAGTTTCTGCAAAGAGAAGTCGGTTTTTGCTGGGATTTTGTACACTTTTTCCTTATTATCAATTCATGTACAAAGCAAATTTTTGAAGTCTTTGCCCAGTTAAATTCTTAAGGTTTCAATTAACACATGTGTTATTTCCAAAGGGTTTGTCTCACCTCAACAAATGAAGTTCTTAGATACTATGTACAGAACTTAACATTTTCATTTTTACTTTAAATTATCTCTTCTAAACCAGAAAATCTCCATGGGGCAGAGGATTGGTTGCTTTGTTTGCCTGTATAATTTCATTCATTGACCCATCCCTGACTCCAAGATTTTGTGAATTTCCTTAAGAATGTTGCATAATGACCAGACTGGGAAGACAAATGGTATTAAAAAAATATGAGTAACAAAAAATAGAAAGCTGATTAACTTAAAATACCTGCTTTTAAAAAATATGCACTGAAATTGTTTTTCAGAGCAATGAATATTTAAGAGTAAATATTATAAAGATGGCAAGGTGAGTTTCTGGTAATTGGATCATGTTGTCAAAGATATCTAATCTGTTGGGGACACAGTTGCTTCTCTATGCCTTTGGATATAAAGTGTATCTGTTACAGACAATAAATGGTTGCATCATCTTTTATCCATTATGCCAAATTCTGCTCTATTTAATTACATTAAATAAAAAATTGTTAAACTATAATTAGAGCAGAGATTGATGTAATGTTAAAATTACTTAAAATGGAAGACAAAACTGCCATTTTTGTTTTCTATATGCATTTTTGGTTATTTAGTTCCTGCATTTTTTAAAAAAAGTTTTTATTTTTAAAGACATTTAGATTACATAAATGTCACACCAAAAATTAAGGGGATTCCCATATACCTCACTCCTTCCCCCTCCCACATTTTCCCAAATAGCAACAAATTTCAATAATATAGGACATTTTTTACAATTGATGAAAACATATTGAAGCATTGCTACTAACCATGAACTATAGTTTACATTATAGTCCAAAAGATAAAATCCTATACCCCCTATTATTGGTCATAATTTTTTATACTCTCTGCCAATGTCTGTCTTTTGTCTGGGAAATTTAAGTCATTTACAATTTATTTTTTAATGTTCTTTATTGGAGAAGTTGTGAGCTTAAAAAACAGTATGCATAATGTGCAGAATTCTTATACATCACCCCTCCACCAACACATTTCATTTTTATGAAATATTTATTACAGATTATGAAAGAACTTCATCAGAATATTACTAAGTGTGTTTCATGGCTTACATTTGCTGTATTTTTTCTCTACACACCCCCTTTATTTTATTCATGAGAGAATGCACTCATGTTTGTACTGTTAACTACATTCCATCATCCATCACAGAGTTCACTGTGTTATACAGTCTCAACCGTTTTACCATCCAAAGTGTACACTCAGTGCCTCTCATTTTCATTACATAGTTGTATGATCATCACCTCAGTAAATTTTAATGTTTTCATTAGTCCAAAAGAAAAATCCTATACCCACTATTATTGATCATTACCATTGATGTAGTACCTTCTTTGACATTGATGCGAGAATATTACAATATTCTTTTAACTATAGTCCATAAGTTATATTAATTGTATTTTCCCCATGCACCACCATGTTCTTATCACTTCGTATAGTGTCATATATTTGTTCTAGTTCATATAAGAACATTTTGTATCTATATAATATTAACCACAATCCTCAACCACCACCAAGTTCACTATGAAATTCAGTCCCTATATTATTCTCTAGTTTTCTTTCACTTGACATTTACGTCTCTAGACTACCCCTTTTGGCCACAATCACATTTATGAACCAGTCATGTTACTTATGGTCACTATAAGTGTTACCATCAACTCTATCCATTTCCACACATTTACAGTCAAGCTAATTAAAAATTCTACATGCATTAAGCATCAGTACCCACCCTCAGCCCTCATCCTATCTCCTAGTAACCTATACTCTATAGATTTTAATACCATGTGTTTATTCTTTGTATTTAGTTCATATTAGTGAGATCATACCATATTTGTCCTTTTGTGTCTTGCTTATTTTATTCTACATAGTGTCCTCAAGATTCATCCATGTTGTCATGTGTCTCAATTTCATTTCTTGTTATGGTAGCATAGTAGTCCATCATATATATATATTGCATTTTGTTTTTCCATTCATTGTTTGATGGACACTTGTGTTTCCATCTTTTGGAAATTTTGAAAAATACCACTATGAACATTGGTGTGCAAATGTCTGTTTGCGACCCTGTTTTCAGTTCTTCTGTGTATATTCCTAGTAGAGGGATTGCTGAATCTTCTGACAGTTCTATATTTAGATATTGAAAAAAATTTTCATGTGCCCTTTATCCAAAATTTCTTTCATTGCTCATGTTTTCGGTGTAAAGTTTAAGAAACCACCAACTACCAACTGGTCTTGAAGCACTTTCCCTACATTTTCTTCTAGAAGTTTTATGATTCTTGCTTTTATATTTAGGTGTTTGATAGATTTTGAGTAAATTTTTGTATAAGGTATGAGATAGGGGTCCTCTTTCTTTCTTTTGGCTACAGATATCCAGTTCTCCCACCACCATTTGTTGGATAGACTGTTCTGTCCCAACTGTATGACTTTGATAACCTTGTCAAAAGTCACTTGACCATAGATGTGAGCATCTGTTTTTGAAGCATCAATTTAGTTCCATTAGTCTATATATCTGTGTTTATGCCAGTACCATGCTGTTGTTACCACTGTAGATACATAATATGATTTAAAGTACAGAAGTGAGAGTCCTCCACGTTCGTTCTTCCTTTTAAGATGTTTCTGGCTATTTGGGTTCCCTTACTCTTCCAAAAAATTTTGAGAATTGGACTTTCCATTTCTTTACAAAATGCTGGTGGAATTTTTTACAAGGATTGCATTAAATCTGTATATCAATTTAGGTAGAATTGACATCTTAAAGATATTATAACTTCCCATCCATGAACATGGAATGTTCTTCCATTTATTAAGGTCTCCTTTGATTTCTTTTAACTTATGCATTGTAGCTTTCTGAATACATTTGCTTTACATCCTTGGTTAAGTTTATTCCTGAATATATGATTCTTTTTGTTGTGATTATAAATTGAATTTTTTCCTGACTTCCTCCTCAGATTGCTCATTACTATTGTATAGAAACCCTACTGATTTTTGCATATTTTTTAAGATGTTATTTATTTATTTTTTAACTTTATTAGTACATTTAATAATTGAAAATATAAACAATTAAAAACTAAAAACTAAAAATATAACAATTAAAAACTAAAAGATGAATAAATATATACATTTCTCCATTAAATGTAATATATATATATATATTTGGATCAAACAATATATCACACAATATATTTGGTTCACAGTAATGCATTCATTCAGTATTTGTCCTTTTGTGTCTGGCTTGCTTCACTCAGCATAATGTCCTCCAGATTCATCCATTGCCATATGCTTTATGACTTCACTTCTTCTTACAGCTGCATAATATTCCATCGTGTGAATAGACCACAGTTTGTTTATCCATTCTTCTGTTGATGGACACCTGGGTTGTTTCCAACTTTTGGCAATGGTGAATAATGTTGCTATGAACATCGGTGTGCAGATTTCTGTTCGTGTCACTGCTCTCAGTTCTTCTGGGTATATACCTAGTAGTGGTATTGCAGGGTCATGTGGCAAGTCTATATTCAACTTCTTTAGGAACTGCCAAACAGTCCTCCATAGTGGTTGTACCATTTTGCATTCCCACCAACAGTGAAGAAGTGTTCCTATCTCTCCACATCCTCTCCAACACTTGTAGTTCTCTGTCTTTTTAATAGTGGACATTCTGATAGGTGTAAAATGATATCTCATTGTAGTTTTGATTTGCATTTCCCTAATCATGAGTGATGTTGAGCATTTCTTCATGTGTTTTTTTGCCATTTGTATTTCTTCTTTGGAGAAATGTCTATTCAAGTCTTTCCCCCATTTTTTAATTGGGTCATTTTTCTTTTTGTTGAGTTGTAACAACTCTTTATATATCCTGGATATTAAACCCTTATCAAATATTTGATTTCCAAATATTTTTTCCCATTGAGTTGGCTGCCGTTTCACCCTTCTGACAAAGTCCTGTGAGGTGCAAAAGTGTTTAATTTTGA
>JAQZBX010005530.1:0-26324 GCA_029593785.1 Cabassous unicinctus
TGGTAATCTTATTCACAAATCTACCTAGTTTTCCCAGGATCATTTATCAAAAAATCTCATTGTTGCACCCATTTCTGAAGTACTATCTCTTTCCTTTATAAATTCCCGTTCGTATATAGATCTGTGTCTGCACTTTTTAATCTATTTTTTGTCCTATTGTCTTTCAATGACTATTGTCATAATGTCTTAATTTAGATGTTTATGGTATATTTCACTAACTGTTAAGACAAAGCTTTCCTCAGTGTTCTTTCTTTTGTGGTATTTCTGAATATACTTATTTTCTTGTTTTTCCATATACATTTTAAATTTACATTGTCTAGTTTTATGAAAAGGTCTAATGACTCATTTATTGGTATCATATTAAATTTATACATTAGCTTAGACAATTTAGTGTCTTTGCATTTATATCTTTCTATTAAGGAGGACGTTCTTTGTAATTATTCAATCTCCAATTTTGTATTTGAGAAATATATTAAAGTTTTCTTCACATTACTTTTTGCATATTTCTGTTAAACTTACTTTAGGTATTTTATCTTTTTCATGTAAATGTGGTCTTCTCTTTATGTTTTTTAACTGTTTTTATTTGAATATAAAAAGGACACTGGTTTTGGAATACTAATTTGTTTCTGCTTTCTTTCCAAATTCTCATTCTGTATGCTGTAATTTTTCAAATGATTGCCTAGCATTTCCCTGGTATACAATTATACCACTTGAAAATAGTGAAATAGTTCTTTCATGTTCACATGGATTGTTTATAGTTTTATAATTCAATAACATTTAGCGTATTAATACTTAACTCACTATTTCATACCTTATGTATTTTTTAAGTGCGTCAACTCTCCTTTCTGACATTTAGTGGAGCTCTGAATAATGTGATGCATGCCTTCTTTAGATTTTCTTATTAGTGATTTTTTCATTTTTTGGTAATTTTATTAGCATATATATATATTGCTGGGTTTTGGTCACCTTTCACTGGAATGTAATATTAAGTTTATTTTTAAAAGTTTTTCTTGAGTGGTATTTTCAAATATTTATTTTGGTTCATTGTTTTGCTTTGTTTTTTTTTAATTATTAATTTTTAAAAGATCCTTAGATTACATAAATGTTACTCAAAATATATAAGGATTCCGATATGCCCCACTCCCCACACCTCTCACACCCTCCCACGTAAACATCCTTCATTAGTATGGCACATTCATTGCAAGTGATAAACGCATCCTGGGGCTTTGTCATTAAGCATGGACCATAGTTCACCTTGTAGTCTACACTCTCTCCCACACAGTTCTGCATGTTATGTGATGATATAAAATGGCCTGTATCTGTCGTTGCAATGTCACTCATGACAATTCCCAAGTCCTGAAAAGCCCCTATATTACAACTGATTTTCCCTCTCCCTGTTCCCAGAGATCCCAATGACCACTGACTCCACATCAATGTTGTAATTTCTTCCATTGCTAGAATCACAATATGTCTATAGTAGAGTGCCATTAAGTCCACTCTAGTCCCTAGCTTTTCCCCCAATCCCGAGGATTCCAGGATGGTGACGTCCACTCCACCTCCAATTAAGAGGGGGCTTATATCCCATGGTGAAGATGGATGGGACTATTCTGCCTGCAGCTCCAGACTTTCTCCATTCCCCGGGGCGGCCGTATTCCATCATCATATCCTCGCCATTTGTCTTGGGTGAGTCCAATGAGCTGTAAAGCAGGTGTTGCAACTGGCTGATATTCAAGTACTAGCTGGCACATGGACAGCCCAAAGACTCAAGTCTCTTTACGTACACCTATAAACTCCAGCACCATCTTTAGGTTTAAACATGGGATAGATGAGTCATGTGCAGGGAAGAAAGCCAAGTGCTTTATTTTATTATTTGGATCAATTGTATATATATATACATTACACATATTTTAAAAAAATTTTTAAAGATTATTTTTATTTATTTATTTCTCACCCCCTACCACCATTGTTTTGTGCTCACTGTCTTCTTTCTGTACCTGTTCATTGTGTGCTCTCTGTGTTTGCTCATCTTCTTTTTAGGAGGCACCAGGAACCATACCTGCAACTGATTGTGCTGGAGGGAGCCACATCTGCTCCCTGCTTGTTGTGTTTTTCATTGCATCAACACATTGAGTCTCTTTGTTGCATCATCTGGTTGTGTCAACTGGTTGGGTCAGATTGCTGCCCCAGCCACACACATCAGCTTGCCGTCTTATTCGTCTTCTTTAGGAGACACCGGGAACAAAACTTGGGACCTCTCGTGGTAGGATCAACTGCTTGATCCACCTCCGCTTCCCTTGTATATTTATTTTTCTGCACACATTTATGCACACAGTATTTTTAATTATTCTAAACTGTATCATTTTCTCTCTTATAATTTTTAATCTCTTTCTATATTTCTCCTTCCTTTTGTTTGTTTTTGTATTTATATTACATATAGTACTTTGATTTCCTTTCAATTTGGTCTTCATTTCTGAAATAATTTCATCTGTTTTTTTAAGTTCCCTTTCCGAGTTCTACAAGTACCAGTTTGTAGTCACCCCTTCCTTTTGAATTGCAGTCACCTCAAAATCCCTGGCTCTCTATTCCCTGAATACACATATTTCTGCTTTGTGATCTTATGTGATATTAAAAATTCATATTTGAATGATGTATATCATATTTCATCTGCTTTCTTGCAAACTTTTCCTAGTTTGTTTTGATTAAAATATTTCTACTGTTCTTATAGCTTGCATTTACTTGTATACAATGTTTGCATTTTTCATTTAAATGAAATGGGTTTTCTTGGGCAATTTCAAGAAATTCTCGGGGAATATAGGTCGAGACAAAGTAACTTTTATTTTCAGTTTTGTGCTCATGAATTCTTTTCCTATTGCTAAAATCTCGCGCGCGCTCTCTCGCTCTCACTCTATCTCTATCTCTATCTCTGTCTCCTTTGTACGTACGTATGTATATATGCATGTACCTATGGAATCATCACCTATTCTCATCTCTCTAGCTAGCTAGCTATAATCAGCATCTATCTATATCTATAGATAGTTATATACTCACATGTCTTTTTCTTCTTCAGTCCTTCTGAAACCGTCAGTTCCATCACTGGATGTTGTTAGCAAATAATACAGCCATGCTTTCCCAGTGATGTCCTCCCTTTTAGAAGTGGGTCCTCCTGAGATCATCAACCCTGAACCCTCTTGGGTAATTTCTGAGTTCCTTCAGATTCTTTTCCTAGTAATCAAGTCTTATTATATTTTGGTCTTGCTCATGGAATTTTTAATCATGGTGTGGCTCTTTCTTCTTTGAATAAATATTTATTGCTTTTCAAAATTTTCTGCCACCATTGGAGCCCTCCACTCCCCTTTCTTACCTTTCATATTGCCCTAATATCATGGATTTCTGTGCAGTTTTTGATGGTTTCAGTGTCTTTGGTATAGTCCTACACATAATTTGTACTTGATGGGTTTTCCATGTCTCTTAGCTTCTTGGAAGAAATAATGTTTACTTTGTGGTTATTGTTTTGTTCTCCTTTTTTGCCCTCGGTGGTTTCCTGTAGAAGAAAAGTGTGGATTTATAGGGACTAAAAATCTTTGCTTCTGTTTTTAAAATAAAGTAAATCGAATTCATTTGTTGGAGTACATCAGATTAACATAAATATGGCATCATTTAAAAATCTCTATAAGGTCCATCATCCATTGATGAAGTAGCCAAGTTTTTCCCACTTCTCATCCCCTTGATAAAAGAAAAAAAATCCAAATGATTTCTTGCTTGAATTGGTTGTTATCTGGTGCTTTCCCAATAAATTTGAGCATAAGATATGTAGTGGTAATTCAAACGTTTAATAATTTAGTGATGAAGATAAATGGAAGACAATGAATGGAATAAACTGCTATTGGCTGCAGTTGTAACTTTAGGGCAGTCATTTCTTGAAGATGTGTGATTTTGTGACTCTAACTCCTAAAGACCCTTGGGGATCATTTCTGGGCCCCAGTAAGGAGGGGTATTTGTTCTCCACTGGAAAATCTAACCAGGTGTTACTTGTGCAGGAATGGGCATGGGTAACAACACCACAGTCTATTGGACCCTGGCTGCCCCCAAGGTGACCTTGGAGACACGGATCACTCAGTCTCACACCCATAAAATTTTTGCTAATTCTGAGAGACCATGACTTCTGTGCCCCATGATGTCATCTCTCTTCTCTTGGCCTTTTATAATGATGGTAATTAAGGGACAGCAATATGGCTGGTCAGAAGTGACCATTGTCTCCAGATTGAGATCTGGACTGGAGCCCCACACATCTTTTAACCTTTCCTTCTTCAATATACTCATCTGAAAAACTGGGAATATATTACTACTTACCAGGTTCTAACATGAAGTAAATAGGTGCATGGATGAAAAGCACAGTACCTGGCAAAGATTAAAGACTCAATAAATATAGTTGCTATTTAGTTCTATTTCCATAAAAAGGCCAATGTAATCATTGGATGTTTCTGTTTTTACTGTCTGATATAATCATATGAAAACTTTTCCTAGTTGAACTTTGACAATATTATAAAAAACAAATACTGAAAATTCTGCCAAAATGAAACTTGTAGAAAAATATCTGACTTTTATAAAGATAGAACATAGCTATAGTCATAGATATAGGTGATTATGAATACAGATTTGGATGTGGATTAGATATGGATATAAATAAAATATATAATTAAGTATAAATACAGATAATACATTATATACAAGTGAATGTATATATTTTGAAGCTGTTATTGTGTGTATGCATATTTCTATATCTATTTATCTATGTATCTATTCCTTTATCTATATCTATATGTATATCTATATCCATATCTATATCTAGATATAATAGATATACTATATAATTATTAGCTGATTGCTTGATGTTCTTGACCAATTCTTTTGACTATAACGAACTTTAAAATGTCAGGAAAATATAATAAAAACTAAATATATGTCCATATCATAACATTATTGATTTTGGTACAAATTTGTCTGGGACAAAATTAGGCTAAATAATACAGAATTACAACTTGGAATGATCTTTAAATGTAAAATTAAAAATTTTAAATAGGTCATTATCTATTTTAACTACTAGATCCTGTTTCAAAATGCCCACAATTTCTTTCATTTTCTATTTTTAAAAGATAATCCCTTTGATTCTTTATTTCATTGTTGTTATTTAGAACATATTGTTACCACCCTTATACAGAATGGGCAACTGTGTTCTGAAAACAGCTCCCCTCAGTGTAGCCGCAACAGGAATGCCAAGTTGATTTCAAAAAATAAGTTGAGAAAGTTAGCTCCTGGCTAAAATGCTTTTTGTAAACAGTAGTGAAATTCCTTTCTTTAGGTCTTTGAGCAAACTACTCTTGCCTTTCCCATTAAACTTAAAACTTTTAGAAAAGCACAGTTTTTCAGATCTGACCGACTAAGCTCACACACAGCATTTAGAAGAAAGTTCCTCCATGTTTGTCAGTTTGTCATTTGCTGTCCTTTCCATGTCCTCTCAGGGCACATCATGCAGGGTCTTTCCTCATTCTGCCTTGTATTAGGCTTATTCATGTGAATATACAGAAACACTAGGTACATGATAGTGGAAACTATATCCACTTTCATGCTTTCCAACACTGTGCTTTACACACAGAGAAAACTCCATATGTTTCAAGTCATGTTGCATTCAACTGCACTGAAGACCCCATCTCTGCCAGAAAAATCTTGCACTTTCAGGGTCTCCATTGAGATTTTCGGAAAGGGAACCCCTGCAAACACTTCATTGCTACCAGACTCCACTTGGATTTCTTCCCCCTGGCGTCAGAGGAATTGTTGGTCACAGTGCTCTTCAAGAGGCCTCTGCTTATAGTAAAGACTCAGGCTACAAGTAACTCCTTTGTGTCTTCTCCTTGCAAAACCAGGCAGGTTCCAGGCACTGGAGCTTATGTAAGAGAAAATGTGAATTCAGTTAGAAATCTGTAAAACAATAGAAAACTTCCAAATTAGGCCAAAAATAAAGTCCTGTGATAAATTTAATATAGCTGAAAGGTAAAGGTGTGGTTGTTTCAATGATGATTTATTTCCCTGATGACAGTTTTTTCTCCCAATTTCAAAACTTGCACTTTACTACTATAAATCAAGCATTAACAGGAATCCTAGAACTTCAATTGCCATCTGCATTTTCCACCACTTCATTCTGTGGAGTGAGTGTATAGATACCAAGCAAGAGTATTTTTTAGGCAAACCACACAGTATTTCCAATTACTTAAACATTGTTTCTTTCTTCCAATGGTGTCACTTCTGGCGACTTCCTCATTGGACCACATTGTGGTGTCTATAGCCTGTACTTAGTCTGAAAACCCAAAACTGGTCTGTAGCTGGAGAAAAGCTGTCACTTGGGAGCTTAGGTCATAGCCAGTCTGGGACGTAACCCTGCAAAACCAAATAGTTTTATGTGACTTGAGGTTTGTAAAGGAATCCTTATGGCTTCTGAGCTGCACGTGAGAAGCTATCATGACTATGTCTAATAGCAACTGAGTAAAAGAAAGGAAACCACCTCTGTGTGGCCTCACATCAACACTAACCACTTCTAAAACCTCAGCTGCTGACTTTGAAAAGTGATTGCAATAAAGTAAATACATAGAGACCAAACTATTCTTGATTGTACCTGATGGACTGTGTGGCTTGGCAAGTGATTACACCTCCCACGGACGCCAACAGCTTATTAAAAAAACCCGAGCTCCATGTCCTGGATAATGGGTGACAGACGGGAAAATATGCTGATGAAACACACTGAAAAGAGCACACAGATCTATACAATGTTTCTAGCAAGATTGGGAGTTAAGTTTTCATCGATTTTATGTATCTAATTGTGGCACCTCATTTTGGCTGCCATTTGTTATGTAAAATTTGAATGTTGATTCCCAAGTTCTCTATCCTGTCATTTCTGATACACATTTCTCTAGGAAAAAGGATCAGGAGATAGCATCAGCTTAGGGACTTTGGTGTGTAATCCCTGCGTGATCCTGAAAGCTCTTCCCTTTCTAAGGAAAAATTCTGGGATAGAAGTGGGCAAAAACAAGTAAGTAGTGTCTGCTTTGGTGCAGTCCAACAAAGGAGTCCTTTTTTTTCTGATCTAGAATAGGAATAAAACAAGGTTTCAAAGTCAGAGAATCATAAGAGCAGCAGGAAGAATACTGGGAAGGAGGTCCTTTACAACAAACAATAAAGTGGGGCTCAGGATACAAAGAACTTGGGCTATAAAGACTTTATAAGAAACTAGACACACATTGTGTGGGGCAAGTGATTGATGGAAGGAAATACTACCAAGAAGGTGGAGACAGGACCTTAAGAACATGGAGAGAGATAGTGGGAGCTGCCAAATAAAGTCAGCGTCAGACCTCAAGATGTAGTGTCTCTAGATAGTGAAGAATGGCTAAGCAGCATCTAACAGGAATTCTGTGTGGAGACTTACAGAAGATTACCAGTATCTTAGCTGGGTTTGAGAGAGCCTCTAAATTCAGAAGACAGTTTATGACAAGAATAGCATCCCTGTGTTGGTGAATCTGTAGAACCTGGTTAAGTTTAGGATAATTCTCAAACATTCAGATGTCCCCGGCATCAGTTATATGGCAGACACACCCTTTAAGAACATAAGAGATCATGACCTCTGATTTTTTCAAAATTTTTGATTGCGGCATGAATCTTTGTGATTCCTTCAGATGCGCCATTGCTTTTGTTTTACTATTTTAGTAAGGAGGAGCTTTTTCAGGTGTTTCCACTTCATCCTTACCCCTATAATATCTCTCAATTGATGGAACAAGGAGCCATGTGAGACTGTCATTTGCCAAATTTCTATGTTTTAGCTATGCATGGACAGAAACTGGAGAAATGAACAATGTAGTTATTCAGACCCATACCCACTGGAAAGAAAACACCGTTTCTCACTTGAAATCATTGAGCCCACACTCCCTCTGGTGGACTAAGATGCTAGGATTTCTCTCACCATTATATTTCTCAATAGCTTGGCAAAGAGGGCATCCTCTGGACTTTCCTGAGATACACAGTGAAAAGATAGGTCATGAGTTACAATAATAAATTAATGCCAATACTGCTATTTTCCTCAGCCATTGAACTTCTTCTGGAATACCTGGGCTTTCCAGCATCTAACCTTCTTCAAAAGTCTCTGTCATGAAACTGGTTGCTGCTACTTCTGACCTGGGAGTCTTGCATGGATTAAGGAGATCAGTGTGTTTAGGTACATCAGAATCAATACAAAGTTTTCTAATCCAATAGTAAGTATATCAATTAGATATGAAGTTTACACCAAGATTTAACTTTCAATTAAGATATCTGGCAGCACTGTGGATTCACCTTGCATTGTATTTCCACAATTACAGTATTAAACGTTGGTTGCATTTTCAGACAGAGAGGTAAGAGATACAAGATGTCTTTCAGGGAAGTTTTAAAAGGTATTTGCCTTTCCGACTATGATTTGAGTGTAAAAACTAAAGACCAGGCAAGATAATTTTTCTTTCTGTAAACTTTTGAGTGAAATCAGTACCTGAAATTATCATTTTCACTATATTTTATTGCAACAGATAAAAGGTCTCCCCAAATGTCAAATATGCACTCCCACAGGTGTTAAATTAAATGACTGTTTAGATATGCATTAAGAACGTCTTTTTTTACATTAGCTATGAAGTGTTGACTGTCTTTAAATCTAAACAGATCAGAGATCTAATTCCAGCATGTGTCTTCAATGACCTCCTGTCTGAGAACTCCTTCTAGACATGATTCTTAGTCATAACTTTATAAAAACTTAGATGTTACTGTAAGTAACAATGGGAATAGATTAAGAACAGGCAGTATGAGATACACAGTCCTTAGGATGGGCGAGTGAAGGGATCATCAATAATTCCAGCTGCCGGCATCACTGAAGTGGTAAATCGCAGGAGGGCAACCAGAAGAAGGTAAAGCCACATATGGTCAATGTTCATATGAAAGCCCATGGTGGCCCAGCAAAAATAATTGCTTTGCCTTCTTTTTTGCCCCCTAAATCTTCTAAGAGTGTCTCTGTGGCAGAATTTAATCTGTAATCACATTGGCAACAAGTGTGCCCTGACTTCCCTTTTAGGAACAATACGGTGGTGATTCCATTTTGCTAACAGACAATTTTTTAAATTTCTTTTGTACTTATTTAATTTCAACATAATGGGAATGAAGATGACCCATATATTTAATTGATAACCTACAATCATAATCCATGTTTCCAATATAAGCTTTGAAAACAAATCTTTTCGATTCTTGGATTCTCATCATTACAGGCCCTTCAGATCTAGCAAACTATCCCCATTAATACCCTTTTTCTTTAATGAATCCCTGTGTGGGTCGGTTATACTAAACTGCCTGTGTGTCTCTGACTGCAATAAGAACCTCCCAGTGGCTGTTCTTATGGCCTCAAATGAAATTTCTTCCTTTGTTTGAACAAGCTCTATTCCTCTTTCAATACTTAAATCAAAGTTCCCATTTGAAAATTCCTTTGTAGTCCTTATTTCCAGGCCACTATTTCAACTTCTCATTGACACTGGCAAAGTTTTTTGTACACGTCTATGAGACACGTAGTTATGCTGGTCTATATGTCCATCTCTCCCATTTGATTCTTTGCTTCCTTAGAATAGAGAACTTGTCTTGTTTATCATTGTATTCAAAGTACCTAGCTTGGGATAATTCTTTAAATATCCTTTTTACTTGAGGTTACTATTTTGGTAATGCATCTGAACCTCCAGTGATTCTTATTACCTCTTTTGTGTTCACCTGTGAGAATATGGCACAGGACCATGGGGAGAAGTATTACGTAGACATATTGGAGGTAGACATATCAGGGGTAGAAGTATTCTGCATACTTCTCTGATCATATGCATTATGGAGTTGACTGTTTACTAGCTGATGTTCTCCCTCTCTTTCCATTTAGGTTCTGTTTGCAGAACTGTTGGGAATCAACAATTTCATTAACACACATTCTTTATGAGCTATCAAAAAGCCCCACCCATATCTGATGAAAATGTCATTGTAATGGAGACAACTTTCAGCAACCTTCCTGTTCATGTATATGTGCCAAAGCGAAAGTCAGAAATATTAAGAAGGGGCTTATTTTATATTCATGGTGGTGGTTGGTGTATGGGGAGTGCTGGCATGTACCCTTTGATAAAAAATTTAGTTTATCATATAACATATATTTTATTAACATGCTGACTCTAGGATATCAAGGCATATATGATAACCATTATCAGAGATACTGAATACTTCATCTGTCTGAAAGTAATTTCTTTGGAGTTATGTCAGCTTAAAGGAATTATTTTAAATCTCATTCACAAAAGGAACAGTTTACATCAAAAACTTAAGCAAATCAAGAGTAAAAACAGAAAGTGCTTTGTGAACTTAGAAATTTATTATTAATCTTGTTAATTGCAGATTTGGTGAAATGTTACCATGAAACCCAAATGAAAGCAGCCAATATTCAAATAGTGGATGAGAAATGAGGAAAATAAAAGATGGTGATTCCAGTATTACAATCAGCTTAGCTATGAAGGAAATGAGAAATAAGGTGTCAGGTGGTAAATAAACACAGAAAAAGGGTATTTTATTTTATATACTGAAGGTCTATGTTTATACACTGAAGGTAAAGATGACAGTAAATAGAGGTACGTTGCAGAAATGTGGGGTAGGGGGGAGTGGAAAATGGGAGGGTTTCCTGACATAAAGAAATGGAAAGGAATTGGATTCAGCACATTGGGGAAGGATTGATAAAATACAAGAGGAGGAAAAGAGGTATTGATGGATATTCACGTAGGTTGGGAGTATAAATTGGAGCAGTAAATGTGGGCAGTACTGTAAATCATTTTCAACAAATTCAGGCAGCAAAGTCATCAGCTGACACTGAAATGACGCTTCTAACACACTATCTGATTATGCCATTTCTCATTAAGTTTTCTATGAAACTAACTCTCCAAATCACTGCTTCACAAACTTATCCATCAAATTATCCTTGAAGAATTAAATAAGTTTAGTAAGATAAAGGAAACAAATTTTAAAATGTCCCAAAACAAAATCATAATTACCTGATTTTACTATATTATTATAAGGAAAACATGAAAATTTGCATTCTAATCCAAAATATAAGCATGCCTTTTTATATATATTTTTTTCACTTAAAACTTAATGTATAGAGTTCTGGTACGATGGCATTGGAGTAGGCAGGAAAGTCTCAACTCTCTCACAAAAATAATGGAGAAAGGGCCAAAATTTGTCTGAGGGAAGCTGATTTGCTAGTCAGCAGACCAGAACAGTGCTGCACAACCCCCAGGACACCAAGGGACATAGAGATGAAGAACCCAAATTGACAACTGTGTGTTACTAAACACCTGCAGCAGCTGGGAAGGGCACCCATCCCCTACCTTCAAGGCATGCAACCTGGATAAAACTCATGACCCACAGCAATGAGCTGAGAGGCGAAAAGACATCATCCTCCCTGGGAAAAGGGAGGGTACGTTGGAGGAAGGATATTGGTTACTCTTCAGTGAATTTGAAAAGCAGAACCTGCTTTGAATCTTGGATCTGGCCTATCCAAAAATACAAGCAAGCCAAGATTGAAGGAAACACCTCCGTGTAAAGTTTGCCTATGATCACCAACTGCTGGCTAGCTGGGAAACTGCAAGAGAAAACTACTTTTAGGTGTCTTTTAACCCAAATTATTGAAGAAAATCTCTGTCCCAGTAGTGAGTCCCAAGCACGATTTTGATGACTTAAGTTTAGCCATTTCAAAGACTCAGAATAATTTGAACCAAGAATCAAAGAAGAGCCATGAAAACAAAACAAAACAAAACAAAACAACAACAACAACAACAAAAAACCACTAGGCAAGAGAGAGAAACTGACTGGCAGAGTAAATTCACCAACATATCCAGATGTTTAAACATCAGCAAAAAATTACAAGTTGTACAAAGACACTTGAAAAGATAGGAAATCAGAAAGAGAAAAAATGGAATAGAGTCTCAGGGAATTGAATGACAACATGATAAGCACAAACATACACTTTATCGGTGCCCTAGAAGGGGAAGAGAATGGAGAAAGGACAGATAGAATATTTGAGGAAATAATGCCCAAAAACTTCCCAACCTTTATGAAATACATTAATATCAATATCTAAGAAGGAAACTGCACCCCAAAACAAATCCATTTAGATGTACTCTGAGACACCTACTATTCAGAATGTCGAATACCAGAGATAAAGAGGAGATTCTAAAATCATCAAGAGAAAAAAAAAAGAGAAGCAGATATGACTCAGGTGATTGAGCTTCTGCTTACCACATGGGAGATCGCTGGTTTGGATCCCGATTCCTCCTAAAGAAGAGATTGCGCTGGCCTGACAGTCACACAGCAAGCTGACACAACAAGAGACACAAGAAGAATAAACATAATGAGAGACACAACAAAGCAGGGAGCAGAAGTTCCCAGTGCCTCCTAAAGAAGACAGTGAGCTGACACGTCAGGCAGGTGGAAGAAACTGACACAACAAGATGCCACATCAAGAGACACAATGAGGAAAACATAATGAGAGACACAACAAGAGACGGGAGCAGTGGTGGCTCAAACGATTAGGCATCTCCCTCCCACATCAAACTTCTCAGGCTCAAATTCTATTGCCTTTTAATGAAACAAGGAAGACAAACAGACACAGCAAATGAAAACAAAAAACAAAAAACAAGGGGGTAGGGAAAAGAAATAAATAAAACAAATCTTAAAAAATGAGAGAGAGAAAAGAAAAGCATCACAAACAAGGGAACCTCAATAAGATTAAGTGCTGACCTTTCCTCAGAAACCATGGAGGCAAGAAGACAATGGTTTGATGTATTTAAGGTAATGAAAGAGAAAGACTAACAGCCAAGAATTCTGTATCTGGCAAAACAGTCCTTCAAAAATGAGGGTGAATCCAAAGTCTTCACAGACAAACAAAAACTGCAAGACTATGTTACCAAAAAAAAAGAAAACAGAATTGTAAGCAATACTAAAGAAATGCTAAAGCCTAAAAGGAAAAATCAAGAGCAAGAGACTTGGAGGAGACTGTAGAAATGAAGATTATTTAGAAGCGTAAATAAAAGGGTAAAAAGACAGACAATAATAAGATATGACAACTGAAAGCCAAAGGATAATATGGACGAAGTAAGCAATGCCTTTAAAGTAATAACATTGAATGTTAATGGCTTGAACTTTTCAATCAAAAGACACGGACTGATAAAAAAAATATGAGTCATCTATATGTTGTCTACCGGAGACTCACCACAGGCATAAGAACACAAACGTTGAAAGTGAAAAATTGGAAAAAGATATTCCACAAAATATTAACCAAAAAAGATCTGAAGTAATGATACTAATATCGGGAAAAATAGTTTTTAAATGCAAAAGTGTTACAAGAGTTGAAGAAGGTCTTTATATATTAATAAATGGGGCAATTAACCAAGTAGGAATAACTGTAATAAATATTTATGCACCTAACCTGGGTACACCACAATACATGAGGCATACACTGGCAATATTGAAGGGAGAAATGAGATGTCTCTACAGTAATAGTTAGAGACTTTAATACACCACTCTCAGTATTGGATAGTATATCTGGGCATAGGATAAAGAAAGAAACAGACAGCTTGAATAATGTGATAAATGAACTAGACCTAACTGGCATTTATAGATCATTACTCCCTAAAACACGGGACTATATAGTTTATTCAAGTGCTCAAAGATCCCTCTCCAGGATAGACCAAATGTTAGGTCAAAAAACAGTTCTCAATAAATTTAAAAGCACTTTCTCTGATCATAATGGAATGAAGCCGGAAATAAATTATAGATGGAAAAGGGAAACATTCCCATATATATGGAGAATAATCAACATACTACTAAATAATCAGTGGGACAAAGAAGAAATTTCAAAGAAAATCATTAAATATCTTAAGATGAATGAAAACAAAAACACAACATATTAAAACATATGGGGAAGCAGATATGGCTCAAGCAATTGGGCTCCCATCTCCCATATAGGAGGTCCAGGGTTCAATTCCCCAGGCCTCCTAGTGAAGGCAAGTGGGCCTGCATGGGGAGCTGGCCTGAACGGAGAGCTCGCCCACATGGAGTGCTGGCCCATGTAGAGTGCTGGCCCACACGGAGTGTTGGCCCATGCAGGAGTGCTAGCCTGTGCAGAGAGCTGGTACAGCAAGATGTCGCAACAGAAAGAGACACAGAGGAGAGACAATAAGAGACACAGCAGACCAGGGAGCTGTGGTGGTACAAGAGATTGAGCGCTTCTCACCCACTCCAGAAGGCCTCAGGATCAGTTCCCGGTGCCACCTAAAGAGAAGACAAGCAGACACAGAAGAGCACACAGAGAATGGAACAGAGCAGATAATGAGTGCAAAAAAGCAAAACAAAAAAAAACACAACAAAACAAAACAAAATGAGGGGCAAGAGAAGGAAATAAATAAATAAATCTTAAAAGATAAAAAACATATGGGAAACCACAAAGGCAGTACTGAGAGGGAAATTTATAACCCACAATGCATACATCAAAAGAGAAGAAAGAGCTAAAATTGAAGACCTAACTGCACACCTGCAGGAAGTAGAAAAACAAAAGCAAACCAAATCCAAACCAAGCTGAAGGAAAGAAATAATAAAAATGAGAACAGAAATAAATGGAATTGGGAATAAACAAAAACAAAACAACAGAGAGAATCAACAAAACAAAAGTTGGTTCTTTGAGAAGATCAACAAAATTGACAAACTTTAGCTAGACTGAAAAAGAAAAAAAGAAAGAAGATGTAAATAAATAAAATCAGAAATGAGAGTGGGGAAATTCCCTCTAACCCCAAAGAAAAAGGAGAGCTCATAAGAGATTACTATGAACAACTGTACATCAATAAATTATAAAAAGTAGATAAGAAGGACAAATTCCTAGAATTACATGAACAAACTACCCAGACCTGGAAGAAATAGATCTCAACAAACTAATCACAAGTAAAGAGATGGAAAAAAATCATCAAAAATATCCCAAAGATTAAAAGTCTGGAAGACCTCACAGGTGAATTCTACCAATCATTCAAAGATGATCTACTACCAATCTTGCTCAAGCTCTTCCAAAAAAATGAACAGGAAAGAATGTTAGCAAACTCATTCTATGAAGTCATCATCACCCTAATACCAAAACCAGAGAAAGATACCACACACACAAAAAAGAAAATTACAGACCAATATCTCTAATGAGTATAGATGCAAAAATTCTCAACAAAATACTTTCCAACTGAATCCAAAAGCACATTAAAAGAATTATACACCATGATCAAATGGGTTTTATCCCAAATATGCAAGTGTTTTCAACACAAGAAAAGCAATTGTTGTAATAATTATAAATTGAAGAAGAAAAATCACATAATCCTCTTGATTGATGCAGTAAAAGCATATGACAAAAAACAGCAGCATCCTTTCTTGATAGAAACACTCCAAAATATAGGAATAGAAGGAAGTTTTCTCAATAACGTAAAGTGCATATATGAAAAACCCACATTCAGCATTGTCCTCATGATGAAAGTCTGGGAGTTTTCCTGCTAAGATTAAGAACAAGACAAGGATGCCTACTGTCACCACTGTTATTCAAATTTGTGCTACAAGTTCTAGCTAGAGCAATTAGGCTAGATAAAGAAACAAAAGGAAGAAGTAAAACTTACATTCTTTGCTGAGCATATGATCCTATATCAAGAAAGTCCTGAAAAATTCACAAATAAGCCCTAGAACTAATAGATGAGTTCAGCAAAGTGATGGGATACAAGATAAATACACAAAAATCATTAGCATTTCTGTACACTACTGAAAAGCAATCTGAGTAGGAAATCAGAAAAAAAAATTCATTTATAAATGCTACTAAAATAATAAAATATTTAGGAATAAACCTAACCAAGTCCATAAGGTAACTGTGTTCAGAAAACTACAAAACATTGCTAAGAGAAACCAAAGAAGAATTAAATCAATGGAAGGACATTCCGTGACCATGGACTGGAAGACTAAACACCTTTACGATGCCAAGTCTGCTCAAACTGATTTACATATTCACTGCAATCCCAATAAGAATCCCAGCAGCCTTTTTTTGCTGAAATGGTAAATCCAATTATCAAATTTATTTGGAAGGATAAGAGGCACTGAATATCCAAAAATGTCTTAAAAATTGAGGAACAAAGTTAGAATACTCTCACTTCCTGACTTTAAAGCATATTACTTAGCTATAGTTGCAAAAACAGCATGGTACTGGCATAAAGATAGACAGATTGACCAATGGAACTGAATCAAGAACTCAGAAATATACTCTCAAACCTACTGGTCAAGTATTTTTGACAAGACTATTACCCCCAACCTGCTAGGACAGAACAGTCAGTTCAACAAATGGTGCTGGAAAACTGGATATTCACATCCAAAAGAAAGAAAGAGGGCCTCTGTCTCACACCTTATACAAAAATTAACTCAAAATGGATCAAGTACATAATTAAAAAACTATAACCATAAAATCCTAGAAGAAAACGTAAGAAAGCATCTTTAAGAACTTGAGGTAGGAAGTAGTTTCTTAAACCTAACACCAAAAGCATGAGCAACAGAAGAAAAAATAGATAAATGGGACCTCCTCAATATTAAACAATTTTGTTCTCCAACAGACTTTGTCAAGAAAGTAGAAAAGGGAGCCTATTCAATGGGCGAAAATATTTGGAAATCACATATCCATTAATGGTTTGATACCCATGTTATATAAAGTGGTCATACAACTCAAGGATAAAAAGAGAAGCAACCCAATTAAAAATAGGCAAAGAGTGGAATGGACATTTCTTCAAAGAGGAAAAGCAAATGGCCAAGAAGCACATGAAAAAATGCTCAACATCATGAGCTACTAAGGAAATGCAGATCAAAACTACAATGAGATACCATTACACACCTTATAAAATGTCCACTATTAAAAATACAGAAAACTTCAAGTGCTGGAAAGGGTGTGGAGATATAGGAACACTTCACTGTTGGTGGGAATGTAGAATGTGCAGCCTCTGTAGAAGACACTTTGGTAGTACCTCAAGAAGGTGAATAGAGAACTGCCGTATGATCTAGTATTCCTGTTACTAGGGATCTATTCACAAGAACTGAAAGCAAGGATGTGAACTGACATTTGCATACTGATGTTCATAGCAGCATTATTCACACTTGCTAAAATATGGACCAGCACTAGTGTCCATCAACCAATGAACGGGAAAACAAAATATGGTATATATAAACAATGGAGTACTATTCAGCTGTAAGACAAAATGAAATCGGGATGCATATGACAACATGGATGAACCTGGAGGATATTATGTTGAGTGAAATAAGCCAGACACAAAAGGAGAAATATTGTGTGGTCTCACTAATACGAACTAAATGCAATGATTAAAATCACTGAGGTAAACTCTACAGTATAGGTTACTAGGAAATGGAAGGTGGGTTGAGAATGGGAGATAATACTTAGTTTGTGTAGCTTTATTAAGAAGATTAATTGTAAAAGTGTAAAAATGAATAGAGTTGAAATTAGCACATAATGAGTATAACTAACACTGCTGATTTATAAATGTTACTGTGGCTGAAACAGGTAGTATATGGAAGTAAATTTCAATTGAAAGGAAACTAGAGAATAATTTAGGGAATATATAATCGTGATTTCTGTGGTGGATGAAGATTGTGGTTAAAATAAGAATGCTCTTCTTTTACAAAATGCTACGAATATAGCGATACATGGGAAAATTACAACTAATGTAACTTATGGACAAGAGTTAAGAGTAATATTGTAATATTTTGCGGCAATGGTGAGAAGATATTTTTTCAGTACTAAAGGACAACAAAAGGGGGGAAATGGGGATATGGGATTTTTCCTTTTGGTGTAATGAATACGTTCTAAAATTGACTGATGTGATGAAACCACAATTCTGTGATGAAAATGAAAGCCACTGAATGTACACTTTGAATGAATTGTACAAAGCATGGACTGTAGAACACAAGGAACCAGTGGTGGGTGACAGACTGTGGTTAACAGGACAAATATGAGAACTTTTTCTCCTGTATGATAACAAACCTATACTACTAATACAGGGTGCTAATATTTGCATGAGTATGGGGAAAAATACACCAAATGTAAGATATGTGCTATAGTTAGTAGTAATATTTTGATGATAGTCTTTCATAGTTTGTAGAAAATGTTTCACAACAATGCAAGGTACTGATGGTAGGGAGATGCATTGGAACCCCTATGAGGAAATGCATATTTCTTTTGTAAATTCATAAATATTAATATAAAATTATTATTTATCTATGTTCATGTATGAATTATATACTTCAATAAAATTTTATTTTATAAAAAGGACATAGACAAAAGGCAAGAATGGCAATAGGCAAATTAAGGAATTATATAATCAAACACTTTGTTTCATGAGATATGCCTACTCATATGCCTTGGTGGGTGGGGAATCAAATATAAAAGACATGGCAAAGGACAGAGGGAGCAGGTTTTTGAGTAGCAGTTCTGATGTTGGAGTTTTGATGTTGGAGAGAAGGCGCCAGGATAGAGACAAACCGTTCGCTAAGAGTCTACAGCTGGCCTTGTGGAGAGAAGCAAAACCTAGAGAGCCTCATATTCTACAGCTGACCTTTTGGAGGAAACAGAAGCGCTGAGCCTGGAGAGAAACACAGCCCTGGGAAGAGAAGAACCCGAGAAGCCTGAACCCTGGCAAACGTTGGCAGCTGTCTTGCTCCAACACGTGGCAATAGACTTTGGCTAGAGAAGAAATTTATGCTTTATGGCCTGGTAACTGTGGGCTTCTACCCCAAATAAATACTCTTTATAAAGACCAACCAATCTCTGGTATATTGCATTAGCGCCCCTTTGGCTGACTAATACAGGTCTCTCTTGAGTTTTAGCAGAATATTGATCAGCACACCTGTAGGGAAACTCTCAAACTAGGAATAGCACCAGTTCCAATACACCAAACTAAAATTATGTATAATTCATAGGGCATATCTCAGTAGTGGAGAATATTTAGTCCTAGACAAAGCTGCTTCAGATCATCCTAACAAGTCACAAAAGCAATATCCAAAACGACTAAACTATTACCCAACTGCATCTCAGAACAAAGTATAATTTGGAATAACAAATATCTAACACTCAACAAGTTAAAACTCATATAGCATTTAATCAGAGATTGTCAGGCATGCAACTTAATTAAGATATACTATTTGTTTTATATATTAGTGGGGTCCCTTTGTTTATAATATATTGTTTAGAATTTTTAGAATTTTCATGAGGTATATTGTCAGTTTCTTGTTTACAATATATTTGCCGTATTTTGGTTTCATGGTTTTGCTGGCCTCAAAAAAATAATTTGAAAAGGACTCGAAATTATATTTTTGTCTTCAGGGGATTTGGGGTAATCTTTGTCTTATTCTTCTACTAAATGTTTGGGAGAGCTTATCAAAGAAGATGTCTTGGCCTGTGCTATTATTTATTGCAGGAAGGTTTTTAAGTTACAAGTTAAATTTCTTTAATTCTTATTTAATATTGGCTTATTTTATTTATACTAGGATACTTTTGTTTAGTTAGATTTAGTTGGGATTTACAATAAATTTTTCACAATATCCTGTCCTTGTCTTTTTAACATTAATAGAATTTGTAATGATGACTTCTTTTTTATTCCTGTTATTGTTTATTTGTGCTTTATTTCTTTTGGCTTGGTAAATCTTTCAGGGATTTGTTAAAATTTTGTTTTGTTAAAAAATTGACAGGTCTATTGTTGATTCATTCTATTCTATATTTTAAATACATTGATATCTACTCTTATTTTTATTATCTACTACTTTCTACTTAGCTTAACTTTTGTTTTCCGATATTTTTGAAACATTGATAATGACTATTGAATCACTGATTATCATCTTGAGTAAAAATATTGAATTCATTCTTTTTAAAATATTATTTTCAACACTCAAATATGTAGAAATAAGAGCCATTTAACTTTTTTTTTTTAAGTTAGAAAGCAAATGTTGATTAATGGGATGTCCTTGCCAAGTGATTTATTGATTCCACACAGTTGAGTGATATGAATCTATCAGAAGTAATAATTATTAAAATGGAAAAGCACTGAGAATGGTACAAACATGGTAAAGTTTTTAATAACTGAAGAATACTGCTACTACAGTTTGGTTAACATCTTTCTATACTCTGTCAAAAATTAATTAAATCAAAATATAATTATCAGAATTTTTAGCTTTATCAGAAAGATGGAAAGGAATTTTCCCTTTCAAATCATTCCTTCATCAAAAATAAACAACTGGCTATATAAATAATGGGGATCACCTTTTCAGGTACTTATTCAATAAATTCAAACTGGATGATACAACAGCAATAGATGTTAAAAAGGCAGGTTGAGCAAACAAAATCTTAAATCTGTATTTTGCAGATAGCAATACCTACACTAGAGGACATAATTAGGACATGCATGGAAGTGGAAGGGAGATAGGTCATGGTAATAGCAGGAAAGAGTCCAGATAAATTTATTAATAAACTGCTAAGAGCTGAGTTACAGGGTAATATGAACATATGAACCATTGGGAATCTCAGACATTAGATGAGCTGTCATCTATTTGCAGGCTTTTCTCTATGTTCTTATTGGGTAATCGTGAGAAAGAGAGAGTGCAGGACAAAAGACCAGAGGATACACCCCACATGGTACAGTCCTGGATGAGCAGAGCAAGCACCATTGGGAGAAAGGAATAAAACATTGTCTAAACCCTTCTACACTATGCAAAGAATCAGGAAACTTGAACACAGGTCAATATGAGCCAACTTGAAAAACAGGGGAGAGACAGTGAGAAAAAAAAATGGAGCACGTGAGAGATGTAGAGAATTTTAAATATATATCTTATATGATTTTGTAATCTCAGAAGCGGAAGAGTGACAGAATAGGAAGGAGGAAATATTTGAAGAAATTAGAGCCATTAATTCTACAAACACAATTAATCACAACAAACTGCAGACGCAAGAACCCCAGGGGACCCCAGAAATGGAAATGGCAATTAATACACCAGCCACAGCAACCACCACCACCACAAATGCAACTAAACAGTCCATTTAAAAGTGTGGAAAACCAAAGATAAAGGGAAAATCTTGTAGGCTGTGAGAGGAAAAAGACACATTACATACAAAGGAACAAAAATAAGATTTATAGCAGACTTCTCATCAGAAATTATGTGAACAGTTTACAGAAAATGGCATCTTTTAAGTACTAAAAGAAACAGGGGGGGGAAAAATCTCTTAATCTGAAATCTGTACCCAGTGAAAATATCTTTCAAAAACAGAGAAATACTTTTTGAGATGACACTACAGGCATTAAAAAGATAATAAGGGAACATTATAAACAACATTATGCTCATAAATTCTAAAACTTCCCAGGAGTTTGTTTTTTTTTTCCATACATAAAGGACAATATTGTCTCTCTCTCCCGCCCAAAGAAAAATTTAAATGAAATGTTATTCCGAGTAATGAGAGCAAGATTAGCGATTTAGGACACTGAGTTGAGTAAATGATGTTGGTCTCTGTGATTAGGGGACTCTCCACCAAAATATGATGTTTCCAATGGAGTTGAGTTTTAGCCCAGTGTTCCTACCCACACTAAGAATTTTCTTTTGTTTACTTTGATTTTATTGTTATTACGTTGCCTGAGGTGTATAAGGAAAGCAGCAGAGCCACTGCACTTGAAAGAACCATGAAAATTCAGGAAAACTGGCATATTAGGAGCAGTGTGAAAGAAGAGGCCAGAAGGACCCTGGAACCACCAAAGCCTGTGTGCGCTGTACCCTGTTGTGTCCAGCACCCTCATCCACTGCCTCCACCGTGCCCAAGAGAAAGGCTAAAGGGGACGTTAATGGAGATAAAGCCAAGGTAAAGGACAAACCACAGAGAAGATCTGCAAGGTTTTCCGCAAAACCTGCTCCTCCAAAGCCACAACTCAAGCCTAAAAAAGCCCCTGCAAAGAAGGGAGAGAAGGTACCCAAAGCGAAAAAGGGAAAGCTGATGCTGGCAAGGATGGGAATAACCCTGCAGAAAACAGATATGCCAGAACTGAGCAGGTGCAGAAAGCTGACTGTGCTGGAGATGCCAAGTCAAGTGTGTGCATTTTTGATAACTATATGCTTCTGGTGACAGTACAAATTGAAATACTATTTTTTATCAAGTTTTATAAAAATGTAGAATTTTGTTTTACTTTTTTTTTTTTAAAGCTATGTTGTTTGCACACAGAGCACTTCATTGATATTTTTTGCGGAAAAGACCAATGTTACTAATAGAATATCTCTGAAGCAAGATTGATATGGGGGAGAAATCCTTTCCCCTCTAGTTTTTTAGAGACTTCCTCTTTACTCCCAGGAGAAGGGAATCCCTGGCATTGATAAACACTATTCACCTCAGCACAGATACACTGTGGTGTGGAATAGCTATAATTCGTTTTTATGTCCTCATGACTTCTTCTGTCTACCTTCAGCATATACTTGACTCTCTTAAACCCAGAGAACTATTGGTGCCTGAACGCCCCCAAAATTGGTTACCAGGATGTCAAGCAATCTGGACTTTCCAGTGATGCCATGGAAATGGCATCCCTCAGAAGAGTAGCGATTCTTTTTTTAGATTGTGCATAATTCTGCTCTTTTTCTTTCATTTCCGAAAGTCATGGTCGCCTCACGAAAAGTTGTTAAACACCATGCTAAATGTGAAAGGTCAAGCCTCACTCTAAATGTGCCCTATCCAGAGCATCAGATAAAGAATTGATTGGGTTTTATGGTGGCTTTCTGATTTTGGTAGTCCATTGAAGATGGGAGTTTGAAAGTTGTTGTATACTGTTAACAATTGCCTACCCATGGTCTACCTCGAATGCCATGATTGTTTATGAAAAGTATCTTTAATAAAGCTGGATACAGTTTGACTTGGGGAAAAAACCCAACAAACAAACTGGCAAATCAGCTAGATCCAGCATGGTTTAGCATCTAATGAGGGGCAGCCCTCTTCAAACCCTTCAAAAGATGGACTGCGAAGACAAATTCATTTTGGTTCAAACCAAAAACAGACGTGGCATTTCCTGCTCATCTGAGTCAAGGAGCTGAACTGTTTGCCCTCTACATGAATAAATGCAGAAAAATGTTGCTATTTACGAGAGGTTTAGCTAGTTTAGGCGGATGCTTAATGGAAGTGAGTAATCCATCCGCCCTGTGAGAAAGCTCAGGAATCCTTTAACTGAGACATGAACACTGGTTAGGTGCTCCACAAAAGGAAGGTAGAAAGAAGGTGAGAGCTGTCTGCAGGCAGAAAACTGTGACAAGAAGTACAGATCATGTCATTGTTGGGATTAACTGAGTAACTGCAGGCATTGAGACAAGCAGGAAGCATTACATGCCATAGTTAGGAATTTAGACTTCATCCGAGAGATCCTGGTGAAAGTGTAAATATAAAGGTGTTTCCGGTAGAGTCCAGTGGGACAGTGGGAGGGTAATTGGGTTGACAGGAATGAGTTGAGGGAGGAGCACTCAAGCCTCCACTGATAGGATTTTGCACAAATACTATGTGATGAACACTTGTGGGGAGACTGTACCACTCTGAATTCTTTCTTGATACTTCATAAACTCAAACACCAAAGCCAAAAATTCACCAAGAGAGCTTCTTGCCCCAGAAAAGCCTTAGGTTTGCCTTGGACTGCCCAACACTACTCCAGTCTTTCAGAGTAATAGCAAAGAGGCTGATGGACGTCACCAAGAGAACGAACCTGTTCCAGTTTTTGGAACCTGGAAAAATGACCACATCTATGGAGACCGGGAGAAAATAGAGTCAGCTTTATTACTTGGGCATTTTGTGCATTTGACATTTTCTTAACATTGATGACCGGAAGACATATGCCATTACTAACAGCAGAAAAGACGTCCAGGGATACTGTGACCCAGCCCAGGGCAAACCAAACAGTGGGTCAAGCTCTTTAGGTCATTTCTATGCCATTGTTTGTACATTAGCTTTGATATTTTCTAGCTGCAACTTAGTTTCTGCCTGTTTCCTCATCATTAAAGTGTAGGGATTAGTCAGGGCTTCTTAACCAGGGGTCGGTGAGCTTGAATTGAAATTCAAAAAAACATCATTCTTGTGGGGATGTGATGGTCGGACATGATATATTTATTAAACAATGCACAGTATAGTGTGGACTTAGTAAGGGGTCTGTGGTTTCCACCTGACTGGCAAAGGGTTCCGTGGAACAAAAAAGCTTAACTCCTGGATGGTCTCTAAGACTCTATCTTAAGCTCCTTGGAATAATTGGAGTCATGAAGTCTGTTTAAGGTGCTATTGACCATGTACTTTTTTAGATTTCTTTTTTGGATAAACTATCCAGTGACATATCACAAAGGTCTTAGGGAAGCTGGTCAGAAATCCCAAGGAGACTCTTTTTCAATGACATCAGATATGGGTTTTTTGTTTTTGTTTGTGTTTTCCCTTTTTTTCCCTCCTGGGAAGGAAACAAATCTATTTGGAGTTGAAAACCATGAAATATGGATCGTTACTAGTGTGATCATAGGATGATATTTTACATTTTGTATTGAATAAACAATGAAAAAATGGAAAATATGGCAGCATGCCTACAAAAAAAGTGTTATATATGAGACCTGAAAATCTTTCAGATAAGAAGTTATAATTATGGAATAATTAAGACAGGAATAAATGAAACTTCCAGCAAATCAATGGCTTTTGAATGAGGTAACTCTTAATTTAAAATACTGAATATTTGAGATTTTCAAAGGCAGTAAAGTTATGTATGCAATAAGATCTATATAGAATTACTTGGAAATATATATTTTTTCAATTCTATTTCTTTTTATTTGTTTTGTTTATGCTTTCTTCCTTTGTATTTCCTCTTTATATGATATTATTTGATGTTTGATTTTATTTAGACATCAAGATTTAAATTTTTTTCATTTTTTTGCTCCTACAAGGTATCTTTTCTAAAAATATTTGTATTATGAGATATAAAAAAATTTTTCCATGATATTCAGGCAGGTTTATACCCAAGTATGTTCAGATGAAAACATCATAGTTACCGATAGGGCATTTATTGACATTCTTGTATTCTTATATTTGCCAAAGAGAATACAGATACCCTGAGATGAGCTGATATTTACATTCATGGTGATGCTTTTTGTTTTGAAGTTTCCATAATTCATAATGTCATAAGAAAAAAAATTAACTGGCTGTATATTTGTATATGAGAAATATTTTATATAAATATTCAGATTTATATATAAGAACAATTGTAAATACACAATAACTAACAGATTAGACAGATGGTAGATAGATAGATAGATTGATTGATTGATTGATATAGATGTAGACATATGTTCTTTGATGTGCTTTGGCTTATATCATCATGGAGTAGATGAATTCAGTTTTTGTTTTTTGGTAAATATTTTGTTCTCCCAAAGTAGGGCATGAGCAGGTTAAGTACTAAACCTTTTTTTTTTTGAGATCAATGTAGAAATATTAAAGTGAGCAGATGATTTAAATGGCAAGTCAGAAGAATGTGCTATTGGTTGTTAGAAAAGCAAGTTTGTGTAGTTGATGACAATACTAATAGTGATAAAGTTTCAGAATACTGTAGCTTGCCTTCACTCTAAAAGGAAAAGACAAAATAGAACTTTGTAATAATAAGTTTATCAGTGGTGATGATTCAAGAAGGCATCTATAGCAGAATTTAAATAAAAACGATGAATAAATTTACTTTTATGAAAACTCCATTATACAATTGTGCTGGTGTATGTGGAGCCACTGATCTATTTAATTAAAGCAATAAAATTAAACAAATGAGTAGAATTGAGAAAAGATAAGGAGGTAATAAATGAACCTTTTTTTTAAAAAAAATCACCCTTTCTTTCTTTAGACTTCATTTGATTCTAAATATTTTGAGAACCTTACCTTATAAAAGATACACGCAATAAAGTAAGCTAAGCATTCAAATACTAGTAATGAAGATTAGGCCAAGAAAAAATAAGCATGGAAAAATAATGAGGCACAAAGACTCAGATTAAACAAAACTCTAAAAAGGGTAGGATGTAATTTGACTTATAGTTTTCTCCTCCTTAGCTTTCTAACAACTAACATCATGGGAACAACATAATTAGTTACAGATTTCATGGTAAATTGCCCA
>JAQZBX010005530.1:26424-56211 GCA_029593785.1 Cabassous unicinctus
AAAGAAAGGAGGCAAAAGAAGGTAAGGGAGAAACAGAGTCCCTCTATAATTTGCATTTTATTTCTTTTACATTCTATAAGTAAAAACTAATAGAAAAGATAAAGATGCAAACAAGAAAAAAACAACATACAAAATCAGATAATTTCTGACATTGAGATGAGGGATCCAGATCTTTAGCCTTAGAAAAGACTTTCTGTTATATAACAATTATCTTAAAATCCATTTTTTTGCATTAAGCTATTGAATTTTATAATCATCTTTGTAAGTCTAGGCTGTTAGTATGACACCAAGACAAATAATAAGTAAAAGCAATACTAGGAGGAGGCAATATTTGGCATGGTGTGATTTAGAGGTGAATTTAATATCTAGGGAAGTAGGAACTCTGCATATCCTTCACTAAATCCTTATAAAAATGGTTTTCCTCATCTAAGATTTTGAAAGAACCTGAAACTGACTTCTTGAGCATTCATGTTGACAAGTAAGGGGGCAACAGTCGTTTTCTACTGCCAAAAAAGTATAAAGCCTCAAGCCAGTGGTTCTCAAATTTCAGTGTATCATAATCAGCTAGAGGGACTGTTTAAACACAAATTATTGGGCCCCGCCTGCAGAATTACTGGTATAGTAGGTCTATGGAGGAGCCTGAGAATTTGCATTTCAATTTAGTCCCCATTTGATGGCTATGCTTCTGGCCCAGGCAGGCACCACACTTCCTTAGACTGCTTTTGTGCTCTCACTGTGGCTCAGAAATCCTGAAATGGAGGTCTAATCAGTTCTGTCTCTCAAACCTGTCAATTACTATTCTGAATCTGTGTCTCCCCAGGCCTCCTAGCCCTACCCCATTACCTAGAGATCGTGCTTATTGCTATTTCAGAGGAAATTGAGGATGTGAGAGATTGTGTGCCCTCAAACTTGTTAACCCCTCATCCCCAGTTCAAATCTTCCCTTTATAAATTTGTTACCAACCATACCAATTCCTAGCTCACATCCTTCTAATACTTTTTTGACAAAATTGGTCATTGTTTGGGATCCTGTGGCTCTTACTCTATTATTTTACTTTTTTAGTATATCTCTTTTAATCCTCTATATTACACTTTTTGCATTTTTTAAATTGACTCCTATAGATATTATGGTCATTCTCAACTAAAAAAAAAAAATCCATTCTTGATCCTGAATCCCTCTCTCTGGTTGGTCCTTTGCTGTTTTCCTTTACTCTCAGGCTTATTTCTATAAACTGTGGGCTCTAGTATTTCTCTACTCCCTTGTTTTCCCAGGCTCCAATTAATTCCTTAAGTATTATAATCTACTGCATATGATAAAGAGCACTCTTCTCCTTCCTTGACACTCACTGGTTCTCCCATTGTTTTCTATGACAAAATTTCACCTGGCCTTCCTTCCTTTCTTCTGCAATTCGTTGTTATCTCTCTTTCTTCCATCTCTCACTTAAAAACAAATGAACAAAAATATACACAAAATAAGCTACCAGATTCTCCATATTGATGCTTCTTAAATGTTCTTGTTCCCTAGGATTAGTATTTCCCTGGCTTTCTGGTTTTGACTCTATATGCTCTTTCCCAATCTCTTTTCTTCTCCAATTACCCACATTACTGACCTCCAGTTCTGTATCTCCTTCTCTGACATTATTCCTAAAATCTTGATGAGTATAAACAATAGCCAGTTAGACTTCTGTATCCAGATCAACCACAGACATCTCAAGCTCAGGATGACCAAAGACAACTTACCCTCTATATCCAAACACCTTCAGAAAATGCAAACAAAAAACAGCCATCCATCCAAACCTATGTCTCCTCCTCTTGAATATTCTCACTAAATGGCAATTATGACCAATTCTTGCTCTTCCTTAACAACCACATTCAATTGCCATATCCCAGTCATTCCACTTCCAGAACATCTTGACCTCATTAATACATATTAGTAATTTCTCTGATATTCTTTCCTGATGTCTCTGTTCTTTGCTTGCTCAACTTCATTTCACCCTCCACACTTAGTACTGAGGATCTTCCTAACAAATAAATCTGATCATATGGTTCCTTTACTTTAAATTCTTCAGTCATTCCTACCACTGAAATAAATCCAAATTCTTTAGAATAGTATTCATATTTTGATTCTTACATTCTTTAACATTTTTATATTCAGCCAATGCTCCCTTCCCTGTGTTTGTTTCAACCATCCTGAACTGCTTTTAGTTACCTGAACATTTCATGCATTTTCCTTCTTCTAGGACTGTGCCTTTTCTAGAATGTTCTTCCCATCTTACCTCAAGAAAAATACTCACAGTTTTATGGTCAGATGAAGTATCAATATTTTTTGTTTGTAGTCTTCCCTGACTCTAAAACACTTTGTATTTTTTCTGTGTGTTCATTGCAGCTCATATTTAACTGATGCTAACAGTTATTGTTTTGCTTTAAAATTGTGTTGCCTAGTTGTTTTTGCATCTCTCCAGTAAGTTGCCTCATTTCTTATTTTTGAATCTTTTTCCACACAGTCAATGCTCAAAAACTCTCTTTTGGGACAACAAAGAATACTGAATGACTGAGGGACTTTTGGCGTTGATCTCCAAAGGGATTATTATCCAAATATTCTCCCTGTAATTTTCTCTTTAGTATTTTTCACCTCATTTATGTATTTAATAAATAAGATTTCATCAATAACTTCATTTATATCAGACGTTAGAATGGTCAAAGGACTCTGCTTTCTGTGTGAGACAAATTAAATATCAGTAGCTACTTAATTTATATTTGGAAAGTATGTCTTCTCTCCAAAGACAGTCACTAATGCTGCTGAAGTTTTATAAGGTCTATGAAATATCCAAGTTCATATGTTTATTACTTGGTAAATGCAAAAGAAATATCAACACATGGGGAAATATTCCTTTGTTTGAAAACCCTTAAAAATATCCCTGATTATAATTATAGGTTTTTTGTTGTTGTTATTGTTGTTTTTATTTTTAGTTTTTTATTTTGTTTTTTATTAATTAAGAAACTATGAGAGTGATAAGAAAACTTAAGTAAAGATTTGATTAGCTATAGAAAGCTTTGGCAACCTAGTCATTATGATTATTTACAGCCCTTCAGCAAGAACTTCATATTTTCAGAAACAGATCAAATTTGTAATATTTGGATATTTTCCTTTTTAACACTAGCTTTTGAAGTGATCTATAATTGTATCATCTTAAAGATCTGTTTTAATATACTGATACAAATTTGTGCCTGGCTTCAATATTCTATAAAATCCTATCAACTGTGTTGTTCTTTGGCCTGAATTATCAAAGTCCAGTGTAGTTGCAGTAATAGAGACAGTAATCTTTTTTATTTTAAAATGTTTGGGTTACCAGCTACAATGAGAATAAAAAGTATGCTATAGAGCATCACCACTCCAAAATGCAGTTGGGCTAAAAGTTTTGCATACAATTTCACTGAGTTTGTAACACTCCTCTTATTCCTCACAGATAATCCCATCCAAGGATTTTCGATACAAGATTTTTAAAACTTTATACAAATTTTTATTTTAATAAAGTATTAGTAGAAAATTCAGAGTTGATTTTTGAAAGATTCAGCAATAAGGTCATGTTAAATTGTATCTATTTGGTATTTGAAAGCTATTTGATCAGATACAACCATAATCATTATCCTGTTCATTTTAAAAGCTGTAGATGAGTTCCTCAATACGACTTCCCATTCATTCTGATAGTGATCATTTGTATTTTCTCACTTAAATTTGTGTTTTCTATTTTGATTTATTTGGCCAAGGATTGATCAAATTATTCTTTTCAAAATATCAGCTTTTGCAAAAATTTTTTTCTAATGTTTAATTTTTATTTGATTGCTTTATTTTCTTATTTTTTAAATTTCTTTCCTTCTACTTGCTTTGAATTTGATTTCCTTTTTAATATCAGCTTATTAAGGTGGAAATTCACATAAATGATTTTAAACATTCTTTTCTGATATATTTATTCAAATTTATAAATCAATCTGAAAGCACTGCTTTGGATTCATGACATAGATTTTGATAGCTTGTTTTGCATTATCATTCAGTTTGAAATCTTTTCCAAATTACTTTGTCATCTAAGGGTTATTTAAAACATGTTAATTTCAAAAAGTGGAGATTTTCAAGACTTTACTTTAAGAATTTTTATTTTTAATGATTTCCAATTAAATTTTCTCATGATTAGAGAATATATTATGTAAAATTTTCAATCTTTTGAAGTTAATTGAGACATGTTTAGAGTCCAGCATAACGACCATCTTTTTATTTTCCAAGTTCACTTGAACAAAATGTGTACTCCACAGTGGTTGTTTAAATGTTCTGTACCTATCAAGGCAAATTGGGTAATATTGGTATTCACCTTTTCTATACTGTAACTGGTTTCTGTCTACTTGTTTTTATCAATTATTCACAATTATGAGTTAAAAACTCTAACTATGGTTGTCAATTTGTGGTTAGATTTTCCTTCATATATTTTCAATCTTTGTTATTAGGAACTTACGCATTTAGGAGAATAATGCCTTCCTGAAGAATTTACCTTGTAATCATGATGAAATATACCTCTTTGTCTTTGAAAACATTGTCTTGAACTCTATTTTATCTGATATGAATAGAGTCATGCAGCTCAAAATTAAATTCTTTCTTAACTTTTTGTTTTGAAATAATTTTAGAACTGCAAAAATAATAAAGAGATCTCCTATTTCTTTCACTGACATACCTGTGGTATAAATATCAAAACTAATAAATTGATAATGGTACAACACTATTAACCTAGCTGCTGAATTTATTTGGATTTTGCCAATTTTTCCACTAATGTCTTTTTCTGTTCCTGGATCAATCTAGAATCCCATGTTGCATCTACTCTCCTCCAATCTGTGACAACTTGTCAGTCTTTCCTAGTCTTTGATAACTTTGACATTTTTGAGACGTGCTGGTCAGTTATTTTGGGGTTCCTGATGTTTGCTCAGAAATGCGTTACATTTTTGGAAATGGTTCTATAGAGGTGATGAGCCCTTCTCATAGTCATCACACATATCCACAGAGGTGATGAGCATCACGTCAGGGACACATGAGGCCAATGTGTCTCAATAACGACGATGATGTTCTTGATCCCTCAGTTAAGGTGCTGACTGCAGAGTTACCCATTCTAAAGCTATTTTTCTCTTTATAATTAATAAATATTTCATGGGAGGTATGTTGAAAAAGCTAATATTCTGCTTCTCCTTAAACTTTTACCAACTAAGATTAGAATCAGTGGATCATGCCTGTGGCAATTATTACCATGGTGGTATAATGAGTATTTTATATTTACCTCATTGCTTTTGTATTTAATAATTGGAATTCTTATCTAAGGAACAGTTGTTCCTCCTCCCCCCTTATCTTCCTCCCTTCCTTCCTCCTTCCATCCTCCCTTCCTTTTTATTCAGTCTAAATCAGTTTAATGCTACAGAATTTTTGATTCCAGGTAGTCTATGAGTATGTTGAGGGTAATTTTAATGAAGCATTATCTTCATTAAGGAGCCAGATTTTTTTACATGCATGTTTAATGGTAAAAGACTGGTATGTTAGCCAGATGAGGAATAATATGTAGCCAATGTGTCTCTATCTCTGTGTCTCTGTCTCTTTCTCCACATCCCCCCTCTTATCACAGGAGATCTCCAACTTAAAATTACTTTTTATTCAGAAATTGATTTTTAATTTTGCTGTCAATAAGTGAAATATATTTTCATATATATATATACATATACATATTTTCATATATATATATACATATACATTTCAACTTCTTTGAAATCCTATATTACCTCTAAAACAGACCAAACACACTGCCACACTGCTGTCAAGAAAATCTTGGTAAGTTGAGAAATAGGGAGCCAAGAATAGAAATTCCATGCTTCAACACAAAAACATCCTTTACAATAATTTACTACCTCCTGAGATGTAAACCCCAAAGTTACCAATTAATACTATATCCTTTAGGGTGCCTGCTTTCTCTCAGTCTCTTGGAATTTCTTTTCTCTCTCCTAAATTTTAATTAATTTTAAAGAAACTTTAGATTATATAAGTGTTACATCAAAAATAAAAGAGATTCCCATATGCCCCATTCCCTTTCCCTCCCACACTTTCCCACATTAACAACATCTTTCATTAGTGTGGTACATTTGTTAAAATTGAAGAACACGTACTGAAGCATTGCTACTAACTGTGGACTATAATTACATAATCTTTGTTTATGCTTTTACAAGAGAGGGAGTGAAGATTTCTGTCCTGCACAACTATTATTTGTGCAATAGAAAGTTAGGGAAAGATGGCTGAAGGATATATGGGAACTCTGTACTGTTTTTTTTTTAACTTTCCTCTATGTCTAAAATAACTTTAGAGTAAAAAGTCTAAGTGGTAGACCATGAAGTTTTGACTCTCTAGCTTGTGTTGGAAAACCCATTCCCTTTTTTTTGTTGTTGTTGTTGTAGTTTCTGATATTCTCCTCATTCATCAAGTACTTGCCTTTGTATTATACAAATATATAAAGCTTTATTCATTTTTCTTCTGTATCTTTTTCTACTGAATCCTTGCAATTTACTTGTGTCTTCCAAGCCTCTATGCTCACTCATTCCATCTTGTTTATTGCCACGGCATGAGTTGCAGCAAACCTACTGAAAGAAAAGTATAGTCTTGTTTCTTCTACCAAGAAGAAATATTAGAAGCAGACAGAGTTGTTTAAGTCTTATTCCACCATATAGGAGCTATGCGAACTTGTGGGCATTTTTCCTCTATTCCTTATTTTGCAAAAGTAGAGGTCATAATACTTAATCACAGAATCTTGGAGAAAACTGAACCATAGTAAATACTGAGTAATTAGCCAAGTGTCTGTCAATAGAACAAACAAATGGCAACTATTTAGATTCACTTCAGAATCTCTGGCTTCTCCTCCCACTAATTTAGTCAAAGTCTTCTGTAGATGTGATACATTAAGAATTAAGTAAAGAGTAAATGAATTAAGTAAGGTATTGGATGTGAAATCATTTTGTAAACTATACAGAACCACACAAATGTTAGGAATTACTCTGAACCTTTTTACCATTAATTTTATAACTAGCTTCTCATACATTGCTCCTCTACTGATTTCTATGCACTCTAGTACACATTTTCTGTTTCTACAAATTTAATAACAGCACCCTTTCTGCTTCTTTTTTTCCCTTTCTTTATGCCTCTTTCTGCATAAGTGCAGCATTCTCCATGTTTCTGAATTGTATTTCTTCTCTGCCCATACTTTTTCCCCTGGCAGTAATAGCCAGTTATTATTTCCTAACCCTTATTTTATGTCAAGCCGTGTACTAACTACTTTACATTCATTATCTAATGCAATTATCACACAAAGTTATTACTCCCATTTTACAGTGAGAAATTCGGAGAACAGAGTAATATTAATTTCCATGAAACTATGTAACTGGGAAGTATAGGGAAAGAATATGAACCAGGAATGCTGGTCCTTTTAAAGTTAGTTTGGACTGAACTCTAATCTGTTTTGCTCTTCAACCACCTTCAACCATCTCTATACACGAGGTTTTAAAATTCACATCCTCATTTGCAATTTCAGGAACAACAATTTAAGTACTAGTTTGACATTCCACCTAAAGGCCTTAAGGGCTTACATCCCTTCTGGTAATTTCTTCCCAAGTCCAGAGCTGACCTTTCTTAGAACATGGTTAGACCTAAGCTTACAAATGGAAACAAACTTTAACCTGAAATGCAGGTGAACCGTTCTATTTTCCCAAGGTAATTGTCCCTCCTGGTTACCCCTCTGGAAAATTACTCCATCCATTTGTTCACTGTTTTCTATAATTATTCAGAATTCAATAATTCCTTACCCTTATTTCTACCTGCACAACTATGAAAGTCTATTCCCAAACCATAAACCTTACTAAGTCCTGCCTGGAACTCTCTGTCCTCTAGCATTGACCAACGTGAAAAGGTATTCTATATTTACTATCTTTGAATTCTCAACTCACATAAACCAACAAGCCCATTGCCACCTGGTTCCATCTCTCCACTGAGTCTAATCACGAAAACGTTTTTCTGAGTTGTCAAAATCACTGGGCTCGGTGCAAGTCCTCATCTCACCTGAGTTCCCCGCATTATAAACACCGTGCTGCAGCTCCTGATTCCTCACCTGATGATCCACTTGGTAGCAACTTCATGCTTCTCCTTATAAAACATGGAAGAATCCCAGGATCCCATTGTTAATTTTATACATGTCTGCTACTTGTTCTGTATGATTTCTCACACACACACACAGACACACACACACCTATCTGGGTTCAATGATTGCCTGAAGGAAGATCTACATATCCTCCTGCTCCCAGTTTACACATGTGGTCATGATGAATCTTCCTATCACAACTTTTAAGTCAGCTAAGACAAGTTTTGCTAAAGGGAATTTATCTTAGCTCTCAGTCCTCATTTTAGTTTAATAAAGGGCACTTATTTTGTCTATCAAGCTAACTGGCCTTATTTCTGGCTTGAAAAAGTCTTTTTGTGAAACTATTAAATCAACTTTGCATTATTTTTCTCCCTCTTTTTATTATCTTCTCTAAAATCCTGGGGAGGAAGTAAAGGGCTGGGGGAAAGAACAGTGAAAGTGGAGCAAATTCCTATCATGTTGTAGAGCTGTCTGCTCCATAGTTGTCTTCTACCCTCAGGGGTTTATCACTAATTCATCTCAAAATCTCTCATGTCTAACCTAGAATCTGTCATCTAGTAGGTCTTCCATAAATACACTGAGTGAATGAATGTATGAAAGGTTATTTTAGGTAATTCTGCTATATATATTATGCCCATAATCAATGGCATTCTTCCCTCTCTAATACAGCCTATCTTTCCCCAAGTCTTTGTTACACTAAACATCAAAATTTGTAAACAGGTGAATTTCTGTTCATTATTTTTATTGGCCTCAGGTTTAGTCTGAGTTTATTTGAACATGTCTACCTAAATATTGCCGGTAAGATTCAGTTTATTCTCTGAGGCATTTATGAGAAACTATATACACATGACAACCCAGGTGTTCTCATCCATTATAAAGCTAACCACATAGGACAGGCTTTCTCAACCTTGACCCTATGCCATTTATGACACATAACTTTTTGTCCTTAGAACTCTCATGCTCAGTGTAGGGTGTTTGGCACCATCCCTGGCCCCTATTCACCAGATGCCAGTAGCACCCACTCCCAAGTTGTGACATTCCAAAATGTCTCTAGCCATTGCCAACTGACATCTCGGTTTGATAACCATGTTTTGTTGTTGTTATTGCAATTTTTAAATTCTTTTTATCACAAGAAACTATAACTTTAGTATATTTCAAATGAAATGTCCCCCAGGTCAATTAAAAATGCAAGAAAAATAGGTTCAATTCCTTTTTTTTCCTTTAAAAATACGTTATCTATATAAGATACACTGTAGTAAACATTGGAAGTCATATTATCCCTTTATTAAATCAAAATTATTTTATTCATACTTTGGTTAATATAAGATTTATTTATTCATCTCTTTAATTTAACAAATATTAAGAAAATTTTTAAAAGAAAAAAGCAAAACACACTTTGAAATTAAAAAATAGTTACTGCATTTTATATGGTTTATTGTTCCATGGTATAGTTAAAAGTTATATTGAATTTCTTTTTATTATTAAAAATAGTGGTATTTATATTTATAGAGAAGGTTTTATTTTAAGAAATCTATTTTATTGATACATATTGATAAAGCATACAATTTATCCAAAGTGTACAATCAATAGTATTTGGTATAATCACATAGTTGTGAGTTCATCACTTCAGTCATTATTAAAGCATTTTCATTATTTCAATAATAATAATAAAAAATACAAAACAGAGAAATAAACAAGAAAATTCCTCACCTCTCAATCTTTGTTTCCCCTGCTGTACACAGCTACTATTTCTGGCTATTCTTGCACAATTACTTATTTGATTATTAAGCAGTTTTATTGAGATATATTCACATACTATAAGATCTATCCAAAATGTATAATCAATGGCTTTTAGTATAAACACAATGTTGTACATTCGTCATCTCAAAAAACTTAGGACAATTTCATTACTCCAAAAAGACTCCACACCCCTTAGCATTCCTTCCTCAGCCCTACATAACCACTAATCTAATTTCAGCTTTATAGATTGATTTATATTTACATTTTTTATAAATGGAATCTTACAATATGTAGTACTCTGTGTCTGGTCTCCTTCACTTAGTATAATGTTTTGTTTTGTTGTTTTTTTGTCTGATGTTAATATTTTGTAGTATTAACCTACATTTATTCAGCTTCACAGAACAATGGTCTTATATATACAATTTTACCCATATTCATATTTCACATAATATATTTATATTTCCCATAATATATTTAGTTCATAATAGGGAAATCATACAGTATTTGCCCTTTTGTATCTGGCTTACTTCAGTCAACATAATGTCCTCCAGGTTCATTCATGTTATCATATGTTTCACGACTTTATTTCTTCTTACCGCTGCATAATATTCCGTTGTGTGTATACATAAAAATTTGTTTATCCATTCATCAGTTGATGATCACTTGGTTGTTTCCAACTTTTGACTATTGTGAATAATGCTGCTTTGAACATCGCTATACAGATGTCTATTCATGACACTGCTCTCAGTACTTCTGGGTATATACCTAGCAATGGTATTGCCAGATCCCATGGCAAGTCTATACTCAACTCCCTTAGGAACTGCCAAATAGTCCTCCAGAGTGGCTCTGCCATTCTACATTTCCACCAACAGTGAATAAGCATTCCTATCTCTCCACACCCTCTCCAACATTTACAGTTTTCCAACTTTTTAATAACAGCCAGTCTAATAGGTGTGAAATGATATCTCATTGTAGTTTTGATTTGCATTTCCATAACCGCAAGTGATGTTGAACATTTTTTCATGTATTTCTTCGCCATTTGTATTCCTTCTTTGGACAGTTGTCTTTTCAAGTCTTTTGCCCAGTTTTTAATCGGATAGTTTGTCTTTTTATTGTTGAGTCGTATGATCTCCTTATATATCATGGATATTAAACCCTTATCAGATATGTGATTGCCAAATATTTTCTCCCATTGAGTTGGCTGTCTTTTCACCCTTTTGCAAAAGTCCTTTGAGGTGCAAAAGTGTTGAATTTTAAGGAACCCATTTATCTATTTTTTTGTTGTTGTTGTTGCTCATGCTTTGGGTGTTAGGTTTAAGAAACAACTGCCTACCACAAGATTTTGAAGATATTTTCCTACATTTTCTTCAAAGAGTTTTATGGTTGATGTTTTCATATTTGGGTCCTTGATACATTTTGAATTAATTTTTGTATAAGATGTAAGATAGGGTTCTTCTTTCTTTCTTTTGGATATGGCTTTCCAGTTCTACCCACACCATTTGTTGAATAGACTGTTCTGGCCCAGTGTTGTGCACTCAACAGCATTGTCAAAAATCACTTGTCTGGGGTTGTGGATGTGGCTTAAGCAGTTGGGCATCCGCTTACGAAATAGGAGGTCCCAGATTCAGTTCGGGGCACCTCCCAAAGAAGACGAGCAAGAGAGAGAGCTGACACAGCAGGCTGATGCAACAAGATGATGCAATGAGATGACACAACAAGGAGACACATCGAGGAGACACAATGAGGAAACAATGAGAGACACAACAAGCAGAAAGTGAAGGTGGCTTTAGCGATTGGGCACTTCCCTCCCACATGGGAGGTCCCAGGTTTGGTTCCTGGTGCCTCTTAAAAAGAAGACAAGCAGACACAGAGAGCACACAATGAACAGACACAGAGAGCCGACAGCGAATGCAAACAATGTGGGGGAGGGGAAGAGAAATAAATAAATGAAACAAATCTTTTTTAAAAATCACTTGACTGTCGAGTGAGAGGCAATTTCTGAGTTCTCAATTCAGTTCCATTGGTCAATCTGTCTGTCCTAATGCCAGTACCATGTTGTTTTCATCACTGTGGCTAAGTAATATACTTTAAAGTGAGGAAGTGAGAGTACTCCAACTTTGTTCTTCTTTTTAAAAACATTTTCAGCTATTCGGGGTGACTTTCCCTTCCAAATAAATTTGATTATTAGCCTTTTGATTTCTGCATAAAAGGCTGTTGGGATTTTTATTGGGATTGTGTTGAATCTGTAAATCAGTTTGAGTACAATTGACATCTTAACAATATGTAGTCTTCCAATCCATTACCAAGGTATGTCCTTCCATTTATTTAAGTCTTCGTTGGTTTATTTTAGCAATGTTTTGTAGTTTTCTGAATATAGTTCCTTCATGTCCTTAGTTAAGTTTATTCCTAAGTATTCGATAGTTTTAGTTGCTATTATAAATGGAATTTTTTTCTGATTTCTTCCTCAGAATGCACATCAGGAATGTATAGAAACGCTATTGATGTTTGCGTATTAACCTTGTATCCTGCCACTTTGCTGAACTCATCTATTAATTCTAGTGGCATTCTTGTGGATTTTTCAGGATTTTCTAGATTTAGGATCATGTCATCAGTGAATAGCGAAAATTTTACTTTTTCTTTTCTTATTTGGGTGCCTTTTATTTCTTGGTCTACTCTAATTGCTCTAGCCAGAGTTTATAGCATAATATTGAATAATAATGGTGACAGTGGGCATCCTTGTCTTGTTTCTGATCTCAGCAGAAAAGCTTTCCATATTTCACCATTGAGTACAATGCTAGCTGTAGGTTTTTCATATATGCAGTTTACCAAATTGAGAAAGCTTCCTCCTATTCCTATCTTTTGGAGTGTTTTTATTAAGAAAAGGTGCTGTATTTTGTCAAATGTATTTTCTGCATCAATCAAGAGGATCATGTGATTTTTCTTCTTCAATTTATCAATGTGGTTTATTACACTAATTGATTTTCTTGTGTTGAACCACCTTTGAGCAACTGGGATAAAACCTACTTGATTGTGGTGTATAATTCTTTTAATGTGCTTAGAGATTCTATTTGCAAGTATTTTGTTGAGGATTTTTGCATCTATATTCATTAGAGATATTGGTCTGTAATTTTCTTTTTTCATAGTATCTTTATCTGGTTTTGTAATTAGGGTGATATTAGCTTCATAGAATGAGTTAGTAGCATTCTTTCCTGTTCAATTTTTTTGGAAGAGCTTGAAAAAGAACAATATTAGATCATCTTTGAGTGTTTGGTAAAATTCACCTGTGAAGCCATCTGGTCCTGGGCTTTTCATCTTTGGAGCTTTTAGCTAACTGTTTCAATCTTGTGATTGGTTTGTTGAAGTCTTCTACTTCTTCTAGGGTCAGTGTATGTTTTTCATGTGTTTCTGGGAGTTTGTCCATCTTGTCTATGCTTTCTAGTTTTTTGGCATACAGTTGTTCATAGTATCATTTTATGATCTCCCTTATTTCCACAGGTCAGTGGTAATGCTCCCTCTCTCATTTCTGATTTAATTATTTGCTTCTCTTTTTTTTTCTTTGTCAGTCTAGCTAACGGTTTGTCGATTTTGTTGATCTTCTCAAAGAATGAACTTTTGGTTTTGTTGATTCAGTTTATTTTTTGTTCTCAATTTCATTTATTTCTTCTCTGTTCTTTACTATTTCTTTTCTTTGGCTTGGTTTGAAATTAGTTTGCTGTTCTTTTCTATTTCCTGCAGGTGTGCAGTTAGGACTTCAATTTTAGCTCTTTCTTCTTTTTTAATATAAGCATTAATAGCTATAAGTTTCCCTCTCAGCATTGCCTTTACAGTGTCCTATAGGTTTTTATATGTTGTGCTCTCATTTTCATTCATCTCAAAAAATTTCCTCTAGTCTCTTGCAATTTCTTCTTTGGTGCACTGATTATTTAAGAGTGTGTTGTTTAATCTCCATATATTTATGAATTTTCCCTTTTTCGATCCATTATTGATTTCTAGCTTCATTCTGTCATGATCAGAGAAAGTGTTTTGTATAATTTCAATCTTCTTAAATTTATTGAGACTTGTCTTGTGACCCAACATAAGGTCTATCTTGGAGAAGAATCCATGGGCACTTGAAAAGAATGTATATCCTGCTGTTGGGGTGCAATGCTCTATGCATGTCTGTTAGGTCTAGTTCAATTATGATATTATTCAAGCTCTCTGTTTATTTATCCTCTGTGCAGATGTTCTATATCCAATACTGAGAGTGTTTTATTAAGTCTCCAATTATTATTGTAAAGACACCTTTTTTTTTTAAAGATTTATTTATTTTATTTTATTTATCCCCCCCTTGCTGCTTGTGCTGCTGTGTCCATTCACTGCGTGTCTTCTCTGTGTCTGCTTATCTCCCACTTGCTATGAGGTCCTGCCGCATCAGCCCACGGCGCCGCGCGAGCTGGCCTGCCCTCACAAGGAGGCGCCGGGAAGCGAACCCGGGGCCTCTCATATGGTAAACGGGTGCTCTATCCATTGCGCCACACCCGCTTCCTGCCGTGAGGTTGATGCATCAGCCCACCGCACCGCTCAGGCCGGCGTGCCCTCACAAGGAGGCCTTGGGACGCGAACCCGGGCCTCCCATATGGTAAACGGGGTCTCTATCCACTGAGCCACACCTGCTTCCCGAGACACCTATTTTTCCCTTCAAATTTGCCAGTGTGTACCTCAAGTATCTTGGGGCGCTGAGGTTAGTTGCATAAATATTTAGTATAGTTATTTATTCTTGCTGAATTGTCGCTTTTATTTATATATAATGACCTTCTTCATCTCTTATAAGAGTTTTGCATTTGAAGTCTATTTTGTCTGATATTAGTAGTGCTACTCCAGCTCTTTTTTGGTTACTATTTGTATGAAATATCTTTATCCATCCTTTCATTTTCCACCTGCTTGTGTCCTACATCTGAGGTGAATATCTTGTAGACAACATGTAGATGTCTCATATTTTTTTATCCATTCTATCAGTCTATGTCTTTTTATTGGGGAGTTCATTCCATTAACTTTCAGTGTTATTACTGTAAAGGCATTACTTACTTCAACAATTTTAACTTTGGTTTTCTGTTGTCATATCGTACTATTGTCTATCTTTTCACCCTTTAATTTACTCTATCTAATAATCTTCATTTCTACACTCTTCTCCACATCTCTCATCCTTGTTTTTTTCCATACAGGCTGCAGCACTGACTTTAATTATCTCTTGTAAATCTGGTCTTTTGGTAACACATTGTATCAGTTTTGGTTTATCTGTGAAGTCTTTGAAATCCTCTGTAGCTTTGAAGGACAACTTTGCTGGATACAGAATTCTTTGCTGGCATTTTTCCCTCCTTCAGAACCTTAAATACATCATATCACTTCCTTCTATCCTCCATGTTTTCTGATGAGAGGTTGGGACTTAATCTTATTGCGGTTCCTTGTATGTGATACTTTCTTTTCTCTTGCTGCTTTCAGAATCTTCTCCTTATCTATGATATTTTCATTCTGAATAGTAGGTGTCTTGGAGTAGGCCTTTTCAGATTTACTGATTAATGTGCATTGTCCTTCTCTGATATTGATATTTATGTCTTTCATAAGGGTAGGGATGTTTTCAGTCATTGTGTTGTCAAATATTCTTTCTGCACCTTTTCGATTTTCTTCTCCTGGGACGCTGGTATGCATATGTTTTTGCATTTCACGTTGTCATTCAATTCCCCGAGACCCTGTTCCATTTTTTCTATTCTCTTCTCTTTCTCTTCTCCTGTTTTTTCCCCAGTTCAGATGTTCTGTCTTCACAATCACAAATTTGTCTTCGAGCAACTCAAATTTGCTGTAATATGCCTAAAATATATTTTTAATCTCATCCATCGTGTCTTTCATTTGCATAAGGTCTGGTAATTTCCTTTGCAGACTTTCAAATTATTTTTATGTTCACCCAGAGTCTTCTTAATATCCTTTATCTCTTTAGTCATAATTTCTTTCAATTATTTAACTTGATTTAGGAGAGTTGTGCGATTATCATTGATTGTCTTAAATCCTGTATCTCTTCAGGATATTTGGTTTGTTCCTTTGGCTTGGCTTTCTCTTCCTGTTTCCTAGTATGAATTGTAAATTTTTGCTGATGTCTAAGCATCTGAATATGTTGGTGAATTTATTCTGGTGGATAATTTCTCTCTTGTCTATTGTTAGTATTTTTTCAAAGCTCTCCTTTGATATATGGTTCAACTTATCCTAACTCTTTAAAATAGTCCAGCTTAAGTTATCAAAATCATGCTAGGGACTCACTAATGGGGCACAGATTTTGTCCAGAAGTTAAAGAACAGAGATACCAGTTTCAGTTTTGTCCATGCAATTTCCAGAATGGCCAGCAGATGGCACTTGTGGATGCACCTTCCAGTGTGGTGTCTCTCTGGTTTTCTTTGTTTTGGTGGCTGGTACAGAGATTCAAAGAGGACTCTGCTGGCCAAATTCACTGAAGAAAAGACCCCTGACTTCCCCTTCTGTTTCCCTTGTAACCGCTGACAGGGAGGAAGATGTCTGTTCCCCTCTCATTCAGCTGCAATGAGCCAGGAGTTTTGCCCCTGCTTAATATTTTGGAGGCGGGGGATTGGGAGCCCTTCCCAGTGGGTGGGAGTTTTAGTAACTCACAGTTTGTTGTTTCAGGTTCTTCATCTCTCTGTCCCTCACCCTCCTGGGAGCTGTGAAGCACTTTTCTCCTTTGCTAGCCCCCAAAGCAGGTCTCTTGGGCAGCTTTTGGCTTTTTCTCCCTTATTTTTCTGAGAGAGTTGAGCCTTGTCTAGCCTAATCCCATGTAATCTTCCCACAGTTCCTGTTTTGTTTTTGAAACAAAATAAGCTTGTTCATGACATGCACTGCATGCTCACACATGTCTGGAGGTCCCATAACCTGTGCAGTGTAGCTCTTTGTGGACTAAGCCCATCTGGTTTAAACTGCATCCTCACACAAACATCATTCTGGATATATATTTTTAAATCATTCCCCATTTCTTTCTATTACAATTCCAGTAGCAAACCTAGGCCCAAATACCTCTATACTTCCTCCACCCATTCAGGAAATGAAATCACTGCGTACATCCCAAAAGTCAGATTCGTCTTTATCTCGGATGATCTCTAGTACCATTTCTCTTGCTTGCTGTACTTTAAATGGGTCTCTGATGATGTGAAGCAGCTTGTCTGCTCCTGTAGGCAGTGGGCCATCTTGGCTCATGAACATTTTCAAACCTGTCATTTCCTGCAACTGCTTTATTGTTCCCCTCCTTTGCTGATAACCAGGCCCACTTTTGACGCTGGGATAAGTATGTCCTGGATTGTGCTGTAGCCATCTATATTGTTATGAAAGCCAGGTCCATTCTGACAGTGGTACACAATCTGTCCCAGGAGCTGTTTGGCTTGTTCAATATTTTCTGGGAATCTGGCAAGTACACAGGGCCTCTTGGCATTCCAGGGCTCTCTGACGCAATCTGAATTTTGTTACCAGAATCTGCTTAAATCCTTGAAATCTTGTCACCTTCCCTGCCAATATTAAATCCACCCATTTTATCAGTCACTTTGAATTCTTCTGTTATTACTGCCATTTGATGTACCAAGGCCCCTAACTGGTTAATGCCATCATCCAAGGACTGTTTTTGTATTCCATACCCATACACTGAGGGGTCCACTAGAGGTGTGGAATTATTCAAGTGAGGAACTGAATCAATTTTAGCAGCAATCTTCACTGGCAGTAGTTAGAGAAATGCAGGGGATAGGAGCACTGAACCAGGAGCCATAAGTCAAGAGTCCTGGTTTTCCAGACAGTTCTTCCATTGTAACAAGACCTTCTACAGCCCTGGTGTCCTCACCTCACTAAGAAAGTTTTCTGTTATATTATCTCCTCACCTTAAAGAGCTCTTTGAAGAGTGATCCTAGCTCAATCATCTTGGTAACTCCAGGACAATTGTTCTTTATCTGGAAGTACTTGGTTGAGCTTTCAAGAATTCATGATTTCCTGCTGGACCCCAGCAGGAAGACCACAAAGTCCTCAGCCTTAATTCCTGCTGGAGCACTCTGCCCCTGCAGGAGATCTGCTATTACTGACTTCACCGCCACTACTCAGCTCCCCAAACCCGCCTCCCACTCCACTTACAATGGGGATTTATTAGCTTACAAGCTTACACTTCCAAAGTTGAGAAAAGTGTACAAATCACAGCATCAACAGGAGATACTTTCTCCCTGAATACTGGCTGCCAGTGATTCTGGACTCCATGGCAAGTCACAGCAGCAAAGTGGTCTTTCCCTTCTCTTCCAGGTTTTGTTGCCTCTTGCCTTCTGCTTCCAGGGCTTTCTCTCTCCTCTTTCAGAATTACACTCTTTTAAAAAGAACTCGAGGAAAAGAATTAAGACCCACCCTGGGGCATGACTTAATGGAAGTAACTTAATCAAAAGACCCAACGTACAATAGATTTATACCCACAAGAATGGATTAGCTTTAACAACATGACTCTCTAGAGTCTAAATAGCTTCAAACCATCACAACTATGTTAGGAACAATTTTAACCTGATCAGTATTAAGGGGAAGGTAGTTCATTTTATTAATAACATTATAAATCATTTCTCTATAAGGAGAAAAGCAAAGACTCAGAAACTATGTTGAGTCTTTATATCTCAGGATGGTTAATCAAACTCCCTAAAATATAGGACCCAACCGTATAAACAAAATTTCTAAGAATAACATGGTCCAGGACCTTTAGAGATATTACACTGATATATAGAATAACATTGCCTCTGCTGGATGAATGATAAGACAGAAGCACTGCCTTGTGGGTTATTTGGATATTGGCAGATATATATGCCACACTACTAACTCCTATTCATTGGGTTACTAGAAATAATTCTGTATTTGGCTGGGGTCCAAACAAAAACTGGCATGCACAGCTGATTTTGGAGGTGGCCACTAAGAAACTTAGAGATGGAGTCTCTGATACAAGTCAAGTACTGCCACCCAGTGTTGTCCCTTGATGCATGAGAATGGGATATCTTCTTTGCAATTACAATTGACAGCTTATTATTGGCTCCTGCTGAAAACAGCTCGTATCACAGAAGTCCAACAGATAGTCCTAAGATTTAGGATGCCTTTGTGTCATGGGTAATATCAGAGAGAAATTCTAGGAAATAAGGAACAGCATAGCAGAGCTCTTTGATAACACGCAAAAGATATATACGGGAGCAGGACTGGGGAAGCGTGTAATATTCATGAGCAGGTCACATCTCTACCTTTAGGATCAATGATTGACCTCTAAGGGGCTGCCAGTTCCTACCACTGAATGATCTTACCCCCATACATCTCTTCTTTCTAAGGAAGAGTAAGCTGCCTAGTTCACTAATGGAAATTCCTGAATTGAAAAACAGTTTATGAATCTATTGCTTTTTATACTATGTTTATAAAATTGAAAAATGTAAGTGTAAGTCTGCACAATAGGCATAATTAAAGACAATGTATGTAGAAGTGCAAGAAGAATTGTGCTCTCATTTCCAAGGTGATGCCTAGGTGTTTATAGATTCATGAGCTTTTGCCAATGGCCTTGTTCTTTAATCAGGTAAATGTGACCTAGGTAATAGAATAATTAAAAATAACCGTGGGAAGCAGTTGTGGCTCAAGTAGTTGGGTTCCTGTTTCCCACATGGTGGGTCCGGGCTTGTGTTCTCAGGCCTACTAAAAACCAAGGAAAACAATGAGCAAAACAAATGAAAGAAGAAGCAATTTGGGGGCACCAATGTGGCTCAGTGGTTGAGCCCTGGCTTCCCACTTATGAGGTCTCAGTTTCAATCCTGGCTCCAGTACCTAAAAAAAAAAAAAAAATACCGCTCTGTTGAGAAATTAATTATGGAAAATTCCATAGAGATTCCAAGGCACAATTTAAGAAGGCTATACAAATTAAAGAAACATGTACAGAGTAATACATATGAGAAGACTCAGGGCAGAAGGACACCATGTGGACTTACACTCACAAGTCTTGTTTACTTGCTGAAGTTACCAAAGTGGGTATAAAATCACCCAAAAATAGGACTCCCACTCAAAGCAGCTTGCTACACAGTTTTTAATAATTCATTGGAATTTTATTTAAGAGTGTTCTTGAGACTTGGAATTAAAGAGCATTTCTTGAGAGAGGGCTTGTGTTTGCATCTGGGATCACTGTTCACTCAGTTAAAGTACATCTGTTTGGAGTTGTTGCTGTTGTTTGTTTGTTTTTTTGTTTTCCCACAGAGGAAGTGTGAATTGTGAACCTAAACCCATGTAAAGCTAGGCTTGTGATTAAAAATTGTCCAGGGAAACACTCATTCAATGTTGGTGGCAACGTAAAATGGTGCAGCTGATGTAGAAGACAGTTTGGTAGTTTCCCAGAAAGCCAAGTATAAGATTACTATATGACCTTGCAATCCCACTCCTAGTTAAATACCCAAAAGAATTGAAAGCATGGGCATGAACATATATTTGCACAAGGATGTCCATAGTGGCATATTCAAAATCACCAAAAGATGGAAGAACTCGAGTGTGTATCAACCTATGAATGGATGACAAAAATGTGGTATATCCATACATTAAAATAGTATTCAGCCATAAAAAGGAATGAAATCCTGGCACATAAAACAACATGGATGAAACTTGAAGACATCATTTTGAGTGAAATAACCCAGATACAAAAGGACAGATAATTAAGAACAATTAGAATAAACAAACTCATAGAGCCAGAATCTACAAATATAAGTTACCAGGGGACAAGGTGGGGATAGGAAATGGGAAGTTAAGGCTTAAAATATACAGGGTTCCTATTTGGAATGATGGAAATGTTTTGATAATAGATGGTTGTGATGGTAGCACAACATTGTGAGTGCAAATTAACAGCACTGAGATACAAATTTCTGAATGTGATTAAAAGGAAGAAATGTTAGATTGTATGTATGGTAACAATAAAAATTGTAAAAATTCCATGGAGCTGTACTACACAAACAGTGAACCCTAAGTTAAACCATGGAGTTTACTTAATAGTACAATTATAAAAATATGCTACCGTCAATTGTAACAAATGCTCCACACCAATGCAAGTACTGGTGGTGGGGTGGTGTACAGGAATCCTGGATTTTATAGATGATTGTTTTGTAAACCCACAACTTCTCCAATAAAAAAAAAATTGCCCAAGGAAGACATTTTTCCTTTTTTTCTTCTTCCCCCCAAACCCAAGACCAAGACAGGCAATATCCTGAGTATCGCTCTCTGCTGAGACGTTTTTAAAAAATTGTTTTCATCAACGAGAGCATGGTCTGTCAGGTGTTCTGCCTCCATTTCACCCTTCCTGTTTTTAAGAGCCCTGTGCTGTGTTCCCATTTTCCATTCTGAGGCCAGGAATATCTTTGCTTTCTAGGCCATATTATTAACTGGCTCACCTTCATAGAGCAAATGTTGGATTTGTGCTTTCTTATTATTATTCGTTCCCCAAATTTCTCTACTTTATGGCCAGCTGAGTCAAGCATTTATTAAGATTGTTTATGTATTTTATTCAGCATTTTGAGAGATATATTCCAGTAGGTTTTGTTTAGACATCTTGCCCTCTAAATTGTTGAAGCAAAAATGATGGACATTTTTTGCAAAAAAAAAAAAAATAGTTTTTCTTTATAGATTTGGATCTTGCTTTCCTTCCGTTGAATCTGTGTATTAATTTGGGAAGAAATGACCTCTTAAAAATACTGTAATACTGTATCTCCCAATCCATGAACATGGAGTATCTGCCCAATAATATAAGTATTTTCTAATTTCTCTCAGCCACGTTTTATAGTATTCAATGCCATGATCTTACAAATCTTTTGTTCAATTTATTTATAGGAATTTGATGATTTCATTGTTACTGTGAATGGTCTTGGTGTTTTAATTTTATTACCCCATTTTTGTTATTGTACATGAAAATACATTTGCTATTTTAACGTGGCTCTTGCTAAGGCATAGAATGATCCTGTTAAATTTAGTTATTGTGAGATTGTTTGCAGATTCCTTAGGAGTTTCTTCTTATATGTCATATGCTAATAAAGTCAATTTTATTTAAAATTTAGTTATTGTGAGATTGTTTGCAGATTCCTTAGGAGTTTCTTCTTATATGTCATATGCTAATAAAGTCAATTTTATTTCCTTCTTTCCAAGGATATAAAATAGAATCTTTTATTATTCTGGCTAGGCTTTTCAATACTAGATTAGATTCAGGTGGAGAGTGTAGGCATCTTGATTTTTTCCCCTGATTTAGAAGTAAAAGATTTTATATTTTGCTATTAAGTATGATGTTAAGTGTAGGTTTATCATAAATACCCTTTATCTTATTCAAGAAGTTTTCTTTTATTGCTGATTTGATAAAGAGGATATTATTATTATTATACATGGATGTTGAAATATTTCAAATGCTTTTCCTGCATCTATTGAGATTATAATATTTTTGTCATTTAATATAGTTAATATGATGAATTATATGGCTTGTTTTAAAAAGTTAAGCCAATCTGCATAAGTAAAATGAATCCCACTTGGAGATGATAGACCATTCCGTTCATATAGTTGGGTTCTACTTGCCAACATTGCATTTAGAATTGTATTTACTTTCATGAAAGATTTTCATCTGTTAATTTCATTTCTTTAGTGGCCTTGTCAAATTTGTGTTCAAGGTCTGCAGTCCTCATGAATTATATGTGACATACTCTATCTTTTTTTGTGTGTGTGTGTGTAAAATTTATATTCTTCTTTCTATATTTGGAAGAATTCAACAATGAACCAAACATGTTTATAGCTTTCATTGTAGGAAATTTTTTAAAGTAGAGATTAAAGCTCTTTAATAGTTATATTGGGCTACAAATAGTTTAAAATTCATTCCTGGATGAACTTATTAAATTATTTTTTTTCAAGGATATTTTCCATTTCATCTAAGATTTGAAATTTAGTGGCAATGCCATTTTTAACATTTTGTTATATATTTTAATGTCTGTATAATCTATAGTGATGCCTTATTTCTTATTCCTATAACTGTTTTTTTTTTTTTAATTCTTTATTTGTTTCTTAGTGAATCATTCAAGGATTTATCAAGTTTTTGGTCTTTTCATAGTTGTTAAGGTCTTTTAGTTGATCCTCTTTATTTTGTATTTTTTTATTTTATTTAATTACTGCTTTTTATCTTTATTAATTACTTCATTTTACACACTTTTTTAAATTTGGTATTCAGTTTACAGTTTCTTGAGATGGATAACTAGTTCCTTGATTTTCATTCTGTGAAACTACCAAAGGCACACTTTAAAAATATTGTATATTGGACATTTAGATATGCAGAAACAACTGAACTATTCAACTTTTCAAAAATAAAAAATTGCTTTTATTTAAAATAAAATGAATTTATGCAGTCTTTAACCCATGGATTATTGGATAATACTGGAATCCACCTTCTCTGGCACCTTTTGGGCTGTGAGCTTTTCTGTCTAGCACCAATGCAGGTTGTAACAACGCAACAGACTTGAACATGGCCAGTGCAGGCATCAGTTAAGGACATTGTGGCAAATCATAACTATAATGAAGTCATTCTTAAGTTAGCCAATATTAAAATAGCATACAATTAATTGATACCAAATTGATATTTATTTTTTTAGAGCATTTAATGCAAAGATGCTATATCTAAGCCATTTGTTAGTTGTGAGTATTAATTTAAAAACTGTACAATTTTATAAAATTTTTGTTTGTATATTAGTTGCACAAAATCCACACTTCATAGACTTTTGCTTCATATTTTAATGAAAAAGTTGCACATTTTCGGCAGAAAGTGAATATGCAGGTGAATACAAAACGTGTAATTCTATATGGTAGAAATAAAAACACATTACAATAGACATGCTTAATAGAGGACAAAAACAAACCAAGCATAATGGACTAACAGCATTTTCCTTCAAAGTCAAATAGTGACATGTCTCAGGCTTCTTTTGCAGGGCTGATTTACATAGGGTGAGAAAAGTCAAAGGGCTGTCAGGTTTATGATATATTAAAACTTAAGGTCACATTAAACATACATTGAAATACATGCATTAAACATGATAAATAGACTTCATATAATTTAAGCCCTTGATAGCTTTAAAAGATATGGCTTTAGTTCTTACAATTTGGCTGGCTTGAATCAGTTGTGTTTGTTCTGACTTGCTCACTACTTCAGTTTCAATTTCCGGTCCAAACATTGTTTCATTATAGCAGATTAATAAATCGTGCTTGTTAGTGTACCTATAGGTGGTCTGGTAAGGCAAAAATTTTCATGATAAAATGATAAATTTCAAGCTTACTTTATTAAGCAGCATATAATAACAGCTTTTAAAATTTAAATGTTGTTATGGTCATGGAGTTTCCACCGCAGCAGCTCCACGTCGCTGCTTCCCTCAATCCTTCCCTCGGAAACCCTCAACTCTTCCATTTTTAAAGCTAGACAGCAGTGTGGATTAACGAGGAATTATTTCATAATCATATTATGTTTATTTCCTAGCCAAGTGATTTCTAGATCTCACTACATTTAAGAACACAATGAATCTATCGGAAGTCATTTTTAGAGAATAAAAACCTGAATGAATAGAACAAACATGACGATGTATATGAGTAATTTAACAATTGCAAAAATTTAAAGTTAATATCTTTTAATTTGTGTACAAAAGTAATTTTAGCTCAATATAATGTCACAGTACTATTGGTCTTCATCAGAAAGGCAGAAGAATCATGTTGCCATCAATTTTTAGCCAAGGACAAACTACATGATGAACAAATAATGAGAATGGCCTTCAAAGGAACTTGTGCAATAATTCTAATGAGGAAAAGGGGTGGAAATTACATATTTAAATAAAAGATTGAGCAAAAGTAATCCTAAATATTGTATTTTGCAAAATACTGTTTTGCGTTCACACTAGTAACCAATTGTTATTTAAAACAAAAATAACTTGTTTGCTGGAACTTGCTAATAAATAAGCATTTTCATCTGATCTTAATGTACAAATATTTTTACACACTATTTTCTGTAAACATAAATCTGTCATTCTATTCTGTGGAAGATGTTAAAATTGATTTGAACACAACAAAAGCTGAACTTTTTTGTTCAGATAACTTATCTTAAAAACCATTTAGATATAAACAACATGAGTGAATCTCTAAGGCATTAAGCTGAGTGTAAGAAGCCAGTCTGAAAAGGTAATATTCTGGGAAGCAGATGTGGCCCAAGCCATTGGGCACCTCTTTCCCACATGGGATGTCCGGGTTCAGTTGTCGGTGCCTCCTAAAAGAAGATGAGCACACAGCAAACAGACAGAGAGCAGAAAGCAAGAGCAAAACAATGGGGGGTGGGGGAGGATAAATAAATTAAAGTAAAACTTTAAAAAAGGACCTATACTGTATAATTCCAATTATATTCATTCTCAAAAAGAATATGACTACAATGATGGAGAATAGATCAGTTGTTATCAGGGGTTAAGGGTAGAGAGAGGAAATGCTATAGCATACAGGAGTTTTGGAGGGTGATGGACCTGTTCTGTATCCTGCTTGAGGTAGTGATTATGCAAATCTATATAAGAGTTAAAATTCATAAAATATATAACAAAAAGCCAATTTTAACATAAATTAATTTTAAAAGTAAAATAAAATAATTGATTCTTGGTAACAGAATAAATCTCTCTTTTTAAATAACTAGAAAACTGTACAAAATATTCTAAACATCTGTTTTCATACATTGAATAATAGGCAGCCCCACACCTTGTTCATTTCCTGAGAGAAGGGAATAAATAACGGGAGTCCTAAGAATGTCCTGGAATAAATTTCTAGACCATGGTCATTGTGGTGGATTGAATTGTGTACCCCAGTTTGAACATGTTCTTGGTCTTGATTCACATCCTGGTGGGTGTGGACCCATCAAGCCAATAGATCACTCGGTTTTCAAATTTTAGAATTGCTCTCCTCCAGTATCTGTTATGGTAAAGCACCCCATTAGTTCAATCTCTTTTAAGTAGCATTTTATCAAACAATGCAGTCCATTTTAGATCAAAATTTGTGACAAGTAAGAATAAAATCTCAGAAACTTACTAGATATTGGTTTATTTTTATTTATTAGAAAATTTCCTTTAACATATTTATTTCTATCAGTTAGTCATAAATAATGAGTATATGTTTTGTTGGCAGGCTTGTGGGGAATTTCTGGCAAATTATTTAAATACTGTTAGCAAGGGATAGACCTTCAGAGAATGTGTGTAAAATATAACCTCACAGGTTTAGAAATGTGGTAATAATTTTAAAAACCCCAGAAAACTTCTCCCTAATATTTTTCATAATTTCATGTATTCAATGTATTCAGTTAAAACTTATTAGAAGAGGCACTAGAAAAAAACAGACTTTTTAAAAGGATTAAAATATTTCTCAATGAGAAATGAATCAAAATGGCCTCACACTTAGAGGTAAATTAATTCATTTATTCAGCAAACACAACCTCATGAAAGCTGCTTTTAGGGTGAATCTTCATTGGGATGATCAGCTGTCCTGTCCTGGTTTGCTGTACACTGAAGGATTTCCCTGGAGGCTAGACATTCAGTGCTAAATCTGGTACAGTTTGGAGAGAAAGAGAAAGAGGCAAATAATTGCAATAAAACATGCTATATACAATATATCTGTGAGTGTGTGGATGCATAAATCAGGGTGTAGCCTGTTTTAATTGTCTCCTCAGTGGGGCATATCATGAATGCCAATTGCCCAAGTACTGTCTCCTAAGCCACAAAATTCACCCTATTAAGAGTTACAAAGAAAGGCGAAGACATGCTTTTTCCTTGACCTGTTCAAGCACTCAGACTTGGTATACAGTGGCAGCAGAGAGAAACAGCTGAACAGACTGTCAATGGAAACAGGAGTTTCCCAAGCTGCTTTGGAGATTGTCTAGAGACATTCTTAGCAACAGACTAGGGGCAGTGAAATCAGCTGCCAAATGGCATCCTAGTCTACAAGTCTTTTGCATATTTCGTATTTATCTGTGAGGACTGCAGGAATACAATGTAATTGTCTCCTTCTTGAAGTCCTCAGTAATGAGCTGCATGTTGACAGCAGATTGGTTCTAGGTCTTTCTGTGGTGATAAAGAACGTTTTTTTTTTAGTCGACTTTTTGATACCTAATCCAGAAAATAGCAGGTGATTAAATTAGACTGCTCAGGATCAGGAAATCTGAATATAATGATTAACTGACTCATATACTCCTAAACTGCAGTAATTTTTCAAACACTTGAGAAAGTTTTGACTTAGTTTTGGAATCATATTTAAATGTTAGCAACTAGTGGAATCAGCAAATAAGCATCTATATTTTAGTTAGTATTTAAATTTCTAAAGCAATTTTATGAATGTTTTGTAACTACATACACAGAAGCAAGAATAACAGCTATAAGCATCTTATGACTGAGCGCTGAATATCACAGAAACATACAGAATTTGGTCCAAGAATAGTATTGTTTGTCAGTATTTTCCCAGGGCTTTTACTAAAGGTATTCTTTTTTTTCAAATATCAATTTTATTGAGATGTATTCATAAACCATACAATCTGTCTGTAGTGTACAGTCTCATTTGATATAATCCAGAGATGTGCATTCATCACTGCAATCAGTATTCTCATGCCATACATAACTGCTAATCTATTCCTCTCTGTAAATGTATTTATATTTACACATTTTGTACAGATGGGGTCTAACAATGTATAGTACTTTGCATCTAGTGTCTTGCACTTAGTATACTACCTCTTTTTACAATCGATGGGAGAATATTAGTATATTGCTATACCCTACATTCTATACTTTGCTTTGGTTGTATTTTTACCCAAATAGTACCCTATTATTAACTTCTTGTAACATTAACATATATTTGTTCTGTTTCAAAGAAAAACTTCTTATATATGCACTATTAACCACACTCATTTTCTACAAGAGCGTTCGCTGTCTTTATAGTCCCATGTTTGATTTTTTAGCTTTCCTGCTAGTTATATATGTGAACTTAGACATTCCCTTTAATCAGTATCATACCTAAATAATAGCACTCCTATTATAGTTACAAGTACTGTAATGTGCTTTCAATAACATTGGATCTAGAAGAATATAAGACCTCAACAAAACAATCACAAGTAAAGAGATTGAATCAGTCATCAAAAATCACCCAGCAAAGAAAAATCCAGAACTGGATGGCTTCACATGTGAATTCTACCAAGCATTTCATGAATTAACACCAATCTTGCTTAAATACTTCCAAAAAAATTGCAGAAGAGGGAAAATTACCCAACTCATTTTCTGAAGCCAACCATACCCTAATACCTAAATCAGATAAAGATAGCAAAAGAATCAGAAATTGTAGACTAAAATTTCTAATGACTATAGATGCAAAAATTCTCAACAAAATACTTGCAAACTGAATCCAACAACATATTAAAATAATTATATACCATGATCAAGTGGGTTTTATTCCTGGTATGCAGGAGTGGTTCAGCACAAGAAAATCAATTAATGTAAGACATTGCATTAACAAATCAAGGGTAAAACCACATGATTATCTCACATGATGTAGAAAATGCATTTGCATTAATGTAATACTTTCCAATAACAAATCAAGGGAAAAAATACCTATTTCTTCTTTGGAAAAATGTCTATTTAAGTCCTTTGTCCATTTTTAATCAGGTTGTTTGACTTTATATTGTTGAGTTTTAGTATCTCTTTATATACCATGGAGATTAAACCCTTGTTGGATATGTGATTTCCAAATATTTTCTACCACTGTGTAGGTTGCCTTTTCATCCTCTTGAAAAAGTCCTTTGAGGTACAAAAGTGTTCATTTTGAAGAGATCCCATTTATCTATTTTTTTTCTTTCATTGTTTGAGCTTTGGGTGTGAGGTCTAAGAACACACCACCTCCTACCACCAAATCTTGAAGATGTTTTCCTACATTATCTTCTAGGAGTTTTATGGTCCTGGCTTTTATGTTTAGGTCTTTGTTCCATTTTGAATTGATTCTTGTATAGGGAGTGAGGTGGAGATCCTCTTTCATTCTTTTAGTTTTGGCTAACCAGTTCTCCTAGTACCATTTGTTGAAGAAAATGTACTGTCCAAGTAAAATGGATTTGGTAGTCATGTCAAAAATCAGTTGACCGTATAGGTGAGGGTCTATTCCTGTATCTCAACTTGATTCCCTTGATCAATATGTCTATTTTTATGCCAATATCATGCTGTTTTGACCAATATAGTTTTCTAAAATGCTTTAAGGTCAGGAAGTGTGAGTCTTCTGACTTTGCTCTTCTTTTTTAGGATATTTTGGTTATTTGGAAACCTTTCCTTTCCAAAGAAATTTGGTAATTGACTTTTCTATTTCTGTAAAGTAAGCTGTTGGAATTTTGATTGGGATTGTGCTGAATCTATAAATCAACGTGGGTAGAACTGACATCTTAATGACATTTAATCTTCCAATCCATGAACACAGTATGTCCTTCCACTTGTTTAGGTCTTCCTTGACTTCTTTTAGCACTGTTTTAAAGTTTTTTGAGTACAAGTCCTTTAAATCTCTGGTTAAATTAATTCCCAGATATTTGATTCTTTTTGTTGCTATTGTAAATGGAATTTTTTTCTCTATTTCCTCCTCAGATTGTTCAATACTAGTGTGTAAAAACATTACTGATTTTTGCATTTTGATATTGTGCCCTGCTACTTGGCTAGACATGTTTATTAGCTTAGTATCTTTGTCATAGATATTTTCTAAATATAGAATCATTTTTTCTGCAAATGGTGAGAGTTTTAAAT